>JAODAL010000713.1:0-280027 GCA_025379985.1 Phyllomedusa bahiana
AGAAACCGTTTTTTTCCCGCCAAAAATTACAATTTTCCTGTAGCATAATTCACAAGCGAAGGAAAATTAAAATTTTTTCTCTTTTTGTGTAGGGGAAAAAAACGGGAAATTGAAACACCCCAACAAACTAGAATTTTTCTGGCTGCTCAATTCTTTTGGGGCGCAATTTACATCCAGGGGGTTAATTCAGCGTTTTTTTTTTTCCGCTGGGGTGAAAAAATAAACCGCTTTTTTCACCCCCAAAAAAATTAACAATTTTCCTGAACCAAAATTTTCAAAACCCAAAGGTTAATTCAATTTTTTTCTCTTGTTTTTTTAAACGTATAAAACACGAAATTTTGGTAACACGCAAACAAAACCCTAAAAGTTTGGGGTTTCTAAATTTTTCCTTTTGCTAAAATTTTACTTCCAGGGGTTAATTAAGCGTTTTTCCCTGCTGCTGGGGGTGACTCCAAAAAAACCTTTTTTTTCACCCCAAAAAAATTAAAATTTTTTCCCGGAAACCATACTTCACAACAAATTTAATTACAATTTTTCTCTTGTTGGTAGCGTAAAAAACACGAAATTAAAAAAACACGCTAAAAAGCTAGAGTTTGGGGGCGTCAATTTTTTTTGCGCAATTTAAAATCCAGGGTTAATTTAAGCATTTTTTTTTCTGCTTTTGGTGACCCCAAAGGGAAACCCCGTCTTTTAAAACCCCAAAAAAATGAAAATTTCCTGTACCATAATTCAAAAGAAAAGGTTTAATTACAATTTTTTTCCCCCTTGTTTTGTGCGTAAAAAAACACACAATTGCCCCCAACCACAAGCTAGTAGTTTTTTTGGCTTGCAAAAATTTTTTTTTGCGCAATTTAAATCCGGGGGAAAAATTTAAAAAGCATTTTTTTTCTCTGTGGTGACAAAAATAAACCGTTTTTTTTCACCCCCCCAAAAATTAAAATTTTTTCCTGCCCAAAAAAATTTCCCACAAAAAAGGGTTTAAAATTTAAAATTTTTTTCTTTGTTTTTTTAGAGTAAAAACACGCAATTTTTTAACACCCAAAAAAGGGCTAGTAGTTTTTGGCTGCAAAAATTTTTTTGCGCAATTTACACCCCGGGGGTTAATTAACGTTGTTCTGAAATTTGTACTCAAAAAAAGAAACTTTTTTTTTTTCACTCCCCACAAAAAAATTCGTAGCAAAATTTCCATTTTCCGAAGGGTTTAAAAAAAAACCCTTTTTGGGTTTCTTTTTAAATTCAGAAAAATACACAGATTTTTTAAAACCCAAAATAGAAGTAAATTTTCCCCCTTTCCCATTTGTGGGCGCAATTTAAACCCAAATTTTTTTAAACCCAAGCTTTTTAGTGGGTTTCTTTTGGGAAGCCCAAATACAGGGGTAAATTTTACCCAAAATACAGAAAACTTCATCAAAAAATTGTCTTACATTTTAAAAAAAACAGTACCCCCAACAAAAGGTGGCAGGCTTTTTTACCTCGAGTGGCAAAAGGCACAAACTTCCGGGCCCCTTAAGGCCCCCCCAGCAAAAAGAAAGGGGGAAAACGTCGCAGCGGGGCCCACCCCGGTAGGCCACCCCTCCCCGGGCTGTAAACAAGGGGGGCCGTGGCTCCCAAAACCCCCAAGGGTTTTTTTGATTGGTTACTAGGCCCACCCCCATTTCCCCCCAAAATGAAAATTTTTAAAAACCCCAGCCAAGAGATGGGGTTGGGAACTCAGACCCCAACCCTTATTTGGGAAAAGGGGCCCCCAGGTGCGGGTCAGCGGCCCCACCTTCCCTCAACCCGCCTTTTCCCCCACCCGGGTTTTTCCTAAAGCCAAAACAAAACAAATGGGTCTGGGCCCCAGCGCCACTATAAAGCGGGGATAAAACTTTTTTTGAGGGGGGCAGCCCAGAAAAGCTACTTGGCAGCGAAGAAAGGGGGCCCAATATCCCCT
The DNA here is from genome assembly GCA_025379985.1 of Phyllomedusa bahiana. Taxonomy (NCBI): domain Eukaryota; kingdom Metazoa; phylum Chordata; class Amphibia; order Anura; family Hylidae; genus Phyllomedusa; species Phyllomedusa bahiana. Next base: position 1,934 of record JAODAL010000713.1, read on the forward strand.
GTTTCTTGCAGGGGCGGCAAAGTATAGTTTGTTGAAAAGGGCTTTGGTAGTCATGTTTGTGAGGGGTCAGCCTCTAAAAACCCAAAATTTGGTGATGGGGACAGCAGGGGAACAAAGAAAACACAAAAAATGAGGGATTAGCCGACCCCCATTTGGGGGCCGGGGTTTAGGCAAGGGCTTCATCATCGTCGGGAGAAGGGGCCCCCCGGTTCCAGGTTGGCTCGGGCACGGCCAGCCAGCAAGGGGGTCTTGTGGCCGGGAGCACAGGATAGCAGCGTGTGAGGTGGGGGGGACCAAGGGGCCAGGGGGGTAAAAAACCCGCTTCGCGGGTCCAAAAAAAAGTAGGGGCCGGGGGGCCCCACCCGAGGCCAGCGGCGGCAGTTTCACTCAGTGCGGACTTTGGGCGGTAAAATCCAAATACTCGGCAAGTGGCAGTTTTTTTGCTAAGACCCCCGGAGGACCAAAAAGGGAAACATGTAAAATCTGTAGGCAGAAAGGGGAAGCGTGGCCGGGGAGCTAACGGGGAAACCAGGCCCTGCGTCAACCCCATGAAAGCGTGACCATCCGGGGGCCGGGAAACTTTTGGCCAATGTGGGGCCCATCCGCCACCGGGCACCAACAGCAGCACAGCGCCCATGGAAAACGCTTTCCAAATTCCAGCCATAAAGGGCTCCACCATCCTGCAAAGGGGACTTTTCTTTTTTGCCCATCATCCCCCCCGCCCCAATGCTCCTGCCCTCGCTACTCATGGCGCCACATCTTTTCAGCGGGCATTTGCAAAGGCCCAACATATGCCCCCAACCATCCAAAAGGTGCAGAAGCTGCCCGAAACTCCGTTCAAGTTGTTGGGGGCCGCTTTTTTCCCCCTTTTTCCAAAAAGGGGCCCTTTTGCACCATTCAGAGAACTAAGGGCTTGTGCCACCCCAAGAGGGAGATTTCCAACCCCGAAATTTTTATTTTCCAAAAAGGCAGTACCAGCTTTTTCATAAAAAAAGTAGAACAGAAGGTGGGCCAGCCCTTTAAACTTATCTTTTGTTCCAAGGGGGCACGGCAGCGGGGACGCGGGGAGCGGTAACTACGGTGGGGGCCAAAACATTTTCCTTTTAAAGGGGCCCACGCGGAATGGTTTCCCCGGCCCGGCACCCCAAACAACTTGGCCCGGGAAAGCCCGCCGTTTTCCCTCCTCCACATTGTAAAACGCGGCTTTTTCCCCCAATGCCCCGCCTCCTCCTCCCCACCCCCAAACCAACATCCCACCCCTCCACAATACTGTTTCCAAAATCCCCCAAGGGAAGGGCACAGCGGTGTAACGCAGTTCAACACCGGCTTGCCTCGGGGGAACAAAGGGTCACCCAGGGGGGAACTGCTCCGCTTTCATGCACCCAAGAAACCCAATTGTGGTTTTCCTCCCGCCCAACGGGAAAATTTCTTTAACCAGGGTGACGGCAAGGGGAAGTAACATGGTGCCCCGCGCTGAACCGAGGGGGGAGGGGCCCATGCGCCCTCATGGCCACGTTTTTTAAAATCTGGTTTTTAAAAGGTTTTTCCACCGATTTTTCAGAAATCCTAAAAAATGGCCGGGAAACTGTGCATGCCTTCATCCATTCCTAAAAAAGCCAGGAAAAAAACCCTCCTCATTTTGCACAGCAGAACGGCCCCCCCCAACACACCGTTTATGGATTTTTTTTCCAAACCTTTTTGGGAAATTTTCCAGCCGCACATTTTGGGACCGACTGTATGAACAGAAAAAGGGCCATTAACGATTTTTTGATGATCCGGGGCCGGACAGGAAAATCCCCTTTGAAATTTTTTGATGTCACCATTTGGGGCCCAGCTAAATGCGTGACACCGCCGTTTTTTGGGGCCCAAATGAGGAGGCCACATTATTTGTCATCCCAGGACAAACGGGAGGGAAAACGTCTTTCCCCACGCTTCAGGGCCCTTTGGAACAGTTTGCGAAAAATCTGTCGGGGCGGGGGAAGGGGAGACGTGGCGCCCTTACATCCCCGGCACCCAAAATTTTTCCGGTGGGGACGGGAAATTAGGGGGAGGGGGAGGTTTTTGGGAGCGAAGAAATTGTTTTGGTGAAATATTTATTTTCCCCCAAAGGTGACAAGAGAGGAGGGCGGGAGCGCGGGGAGGTAATGGAATGGGGGAAACGACCCAAGATGACCCCAAGCACCGTGGAAAGAATACAGTGGAGAGGGGAGGCGGGGAGCCCCTGGGGTTAAAAACCTTGTGCAAAAGGCCCCGCAAAATGCCTTATTTTCCGGAAAAAGGAAAAGCCAAATAGCCCAGCATCCGGCAGGGGGAAAGACTTCGGGTTTCCCCAAACCCTATTGGCCCCTCCCCCTCCCCAGCCCAAAATGGGGGGCCCCTAATTCCCCAGCTATTAGAGGGGGGGACAAACTCAAATACTAAAGGAAATCCCCGTAGTCATTTTGGGGCCGCTCCCTATGAGTTTGCATCGTCCCCCCCCTTTTACAGATTTTGACCGGGGGGGTTCTTCAGCGCTCACTTACTAAAAGGCCGGGGCCTCCCGGGGGAAGGGGGGGGGTAGGACCCATTACCACTGCAATCAGCGGGCAACCTAAGTCGGAGCACGAAGAAAAATTTTCCCTTTCACCCCCCCCTAGTGAGGGGGGCAGCCGCCAAAAGCAGCAGCAGGACCGGACAGCCCCTTTGAACCAACAGGGGGTGGCCACTTGGCCCACACTCGCCCCCCCCAGTTAAAGATCCGAAAGGACTACTGGGGGGCCAAAAATTTGGATTTGTGGCCGCAACTTGCCGAGTTTGAAAGTGGAAAAAACTGCCCCTCCCCCGGCCAGTAAAGTGGCACCCAGGGGCGGTGTTCAGTGCGGGGGGGGAAAGGGTCCCCCAAAGGGGAAACCCCTTGCCAGGGGAAATGTGAAACGACTGCCCCTTTGCCCAAGATAAACAGGCGGGATGGGCCGGGTTTTTCCCACACCCCAAAGCCTTAGGCACCCGACAAACATCAGCCATGACCCCCAAAACCCCAAACGTGGGGAAATGATTCGGTTAAAAACTCCCTCCCCCAACCACAAAATCGGATCCCCGCTACCCCCTGATCCCCAAAACCTTTGGCTGACAGTTTCCCATCTGCCCCCAAACCCAAACCTTAAACCCGGGGCCCTGGAAATTTCCCCAACCCACCTCCACACCGCATTGGGGCCAATTTTCCCTACCTCATCCCTGTTTCCCGCCTTTTCACCTTCACTCTCTCCCAGGGGCCCACCTTTTTCCTACTCCATTTTTTTGCCACCTCCAAATGCTTTGGGTGCCACGGTCTGCCCCCCAAGCTGCTGCTTTTGGTTTGCTGGGGGGAACCTCCACACTGTGAAAATTGTCCCCCTCTGTGGCCTACTCCTGTTTTTTTGCCACCTCCAAAAATGTCTTTGTGCCACTTGTCTGACCTCATGCGGGCTGCTTTTGGCCCCGCCTTTACCTACACACTTCTTTGGGTCCCCCGTCAAAACCTCATGCGGCGCGGGGCTTTTTCCGTGCCCTACACACTCTGTCATTGTCCCCACGTCGGGACCTAAATCTGCGCGGGGGCGCTGCTTTACCTACAAAACTGGGGTCATTGTCCCACTCTTTTGGCCTTTTCCCTTTTTTTTTGCCACCTCCAAATTTTCCCATTGTGCCACTTTCTGACCTAATGCTGTGCTTTTGGCTGCGCTGTGCCCTCCACATTTGTGTTATTGCCCCAACTCTTTTGGCCTAAAAACTTTTTTTTTTTTTTTTTCCCAAACTTTTGAAAAAAAAAAAGCGGAATTGTAGACGGGGGTGCGCGTAGCGCGCCGCGGCAAAAATTTGAAAGGACACCCCCCAATTTTTCGGTTGCCCACACCCCTTTTTAAAAAGCCCCCACCCACTTTCCCCCTAACTGCATAACGGGCTTTGGAAGAAAGCCAGGTAGAAGCCCTTATAGCCAGGTAGTAACCCCCCCCCCAACAGGTAGTTTCCCCTTTAAAAAGGCAGTAGAATGCCCCCCTTTTAGCCCCAAGGAAAAAGCCCCCCGTAGCCGGTAGGGGCCCCCCCCTTTTTTAGCCAGGGAAAAGGCCCCCATTTTGCCCCGGTTTTGTGCCCCCATTGGGTTTTTCCACTAGTGCCCCCATTGGTTTCCAGGGAAAATGCCCCCCTTTTGCCAGGGGTTTCCCCCATTTTTTGCCAAGGGGGTTTTTGCCCCCTCGTTTCCAGGTAGTGCCCCCATTGATGCCCAGGTATGCCCCCCCTTTTTTGCCAGGGAGATGTCCCCTTTTGTTGCCAGGTAGTGCCCCCAAATTTTTCCAAAAGGGATTCCCCCATTGTTGCCAGGTAAAGGGGCCCCCCAATTTTTTGCCAGCTAAATGCCCCCTCTGGGTTTCCAGCTCGGCCCCCATTGTTTCCAGCAGTGCCCCCCCTTGTTTCCAGCTAGGCCCCCAAATTTTTGCCCAGGTAGATGCCCCCTCCTTTTTGGCCAGGTAATCCCCCTCTTTTGCCAGGTAGAAGCCCCCATTGTTGCCAAGGGGGGGGGGGGTGCCCCCATTGTTGCCAGGTAAAAAACCCCCTGTTGCCAAAATAAGGGCCCCCCTTTGCCAGTAGTGCCCCCCTTTTTTGCCCCGGTAATGTCCCCCCTTGTTGCCAGGGAGATGTCCCCCTGTTGCCAGGGGAATTCCCCTCTGTTGCCCCGGGAGTCCCCCCCCCTTTTTCCAGGAAAACCCCCATTGTTTCCAGGTAAAATTTTCCCCCCCTTGGTTCCAGGTATTTCCCCCCCCCTGTTCCAGGGGAAAATGCCCCTCTGTTGCCCTGTAGAAAGCCCCCAATTTTTGCAAGGGAAAATTTTCCCCCCTGTTGCCCGGGAGTGCCCCCCCTGTTTCCAGGAAGAAACCCCCCAAAAGGGGTTTCCGGGTTTGGCCCCCCCGGGTTTCCAGGAAAAAGGCCCCCCCCCCGTTGCCCGGTAAAAAATGTTCCCCCCCTTTTTGCCAAATTTGTTTCCCCCTCTTTTGGGCCCGGGAGGGCCCCCTTTTTTTGCCAGGTAAATCCCCCCCTTTTGCCCGGGATGGCCCCCCTTGTTTCCAGGTAGATGTCCCCTCTGTTGCCAGGTAGTCCCCCCAAATTGTTGCCAGGCAGAGCCCCCCATATAGCAAATTTAAAAATAAAATAATAAAACCCCACTTACCTCACCAGGCTCCTGCAGCACGGCCGTTTCCAGACGATCTCCTCAGCGGCGGAGGGAATTTAGAGCAGCCGCGCTTTCACTCCCCTGCAGCCGCGCGTCACTCCCCTGCGCCGCTGACCTGTATGTGCGGCGCACACACCGGTGCCGGACATACAGTGGGAGAAGGGAGGAGGGAGCGATCCCTCCTGCCGCCTCCCTGCACAGCGAGACCCCCGGGCGGGTGAAGCGGGCGCAGCGGCCGCTTCACCCGCCTGAGGAGCGGCCCGGCGGCGCCAGAGTAGCGCATAGCGCTACTCCGGCGCCCCAGCCATTTAAAGAGCCCCCGCCGCCTGCTGGCGGCGGGAGGAATGCCAACTCCCCCGGGAGGGCGGGGGGGACCCCCAAAAAAGCGGACCCACCCGCCAAAAACGGGAGATTGGCATGTATGTGTTTTTGCCACCTCCAAATGTCATTGTGCCACTTGTCTGACCTCCATGCTGCTGCTGTGGCTGCTGCCGTGACCTACACACTGTGTCATTGTCCACTCTGTGGCCTATTTCCGTTTTTGCCACCTCCAGAATGTCATTGGCCACTGTCTGACCTCATGCTGCTGCTGTGGCTGCTGCCGTGACCTCCACACTGTGTTTTTTGTCCCACCTGGGGGCCTACTCCTGTTTTTTTCCACCTCCAGAATGTCATTGTGCCACTGTCTGACCTCAGCTGCTGCTGTGGTGCTGCCGTGACCTACACACTGTGTCATTGTGCCACTGTCTGACCTCATGCTGAGCTGTGGCAGCTGCCGTGACCTACACACTGTGTCATTGTGCCACTGTCTGACCTCATGCTGCTGCTGTGGCTGCTGCCGTGACCTACACACTGTCATTGTGCCACTGTCCCCGACCTCATGCTGCTGCTGTGGCTGATGGGCCCTGACCTACACACCCCGTCATTGTGCCACGTCTGACCTCAGCTGCTGCTGTGGCCCGCTGCCGTGACCTACACACTGTGTCATGGCCCCACTCTGTGGCCTATTCCTGTTTTGCCACCTCCAGAATGTCATGTGGGCCCCTGTCTGTCCTCATGCTGCTGCTGTGGCTGCTGCCGTGACCTACACACTGTGTCATTGTCCCACTCTGTGGCCCCACGCCTGTTTTTGCCACCTCCAGAATGTCATTGTGCCACTATCTGACATCATGCTGCTGCTGTGGCTGCTGCCGTGACCTCCACAAATGTGTTATTGTCCCACTCTGTGGCCTACTCCTGAATTTGCCACCACCGGAATTTCATTGTGCCACTGGATGACCACATGATGCTGCTGTGGCTGCTGCCGTGACCTACACACTGTGTCATTGTGCCACTGTCTGACCACATGCTGCTGCTGTGGCTGCTGCCCGTGACCTTTTACACTGTCATTGTGTCACTGTCTGACCTCATGCTGCTGCTGTGGCTGCTGCGTGACCTACACACTGGGGTCATTGTCCCACTCTGTGGCCTATTCCTGTTTTTTTCCACCCTCCAGAATGTCATTGTGCCACTGTCTGACCTCATGCTGCTCTGTGACTACTGCCGTGACCTACACACTGTCATTGTGCCACTGTCTGACCTCATGCTGCGCTGTGGCTGATGCCGTGACCTACACACTCTGTCATTGTGCCACTGTCTGACCCATGCTGCTGCTGTGGCTGCTGCCATGACCTACACACTGTCATTGTGCCCTGTCTGACCTCATGCTGCTGCTGTGGCTGCTGCCGGGGACCCACACACTGTGCATTGTGCCACTCTGTGGCCTATTCCTGTTCTTGCCACCTCCAGAATGTCATTGTGCCACTGTCTGACCTCATGCTGCTGCTGTGGCTGCTGCCGTGACCTACACACTGTCATTGTGCCACTGTCTGACCTCATGCTGCTGCTGTGGCTGATGCCGTGACCTACACACTCTGTCATTGTGCCACTGTCTGACCACATGCTGCTGCTGTGGCTGCTGCCGTGACCTACACACTGTCATTGTGCCACTGTCTGACCTCATGCTGCTGCTGTGGCTGATGCCGTGACCTACACACTCTGTCATTGTTTCACTGTCTGAGCTCATGCTGCTGCTGTGGCTGCTGCTGTGACCTACACACTGTGTCATTGTGCCACTCTGTGGCCTACTCCTGTTTTTGCCACCTCTAGAATGTCATTGTGCCACTGTCTGACCTCATGCTGCTGCTGCTGTTGATACCGTCAACTTCACACTGTGTCATTTTGCCACTCTTTGGCCTACTCCTGTTTTTGCCCCCCTCCAGAATGTCATTGTGCCCCTCTCTGGCCTCATGTTCTGTGGCTCCCGCCGCCCACCTCCACACTGTCACTGATGTTGCCACCTGAGCCCTCACTTTTTTTTTCCCACCTGCCCGCTCCCAGGGACTTTATCAGGCTCTTTCCCCCCTTCAGTTTTTTTCATTTTTTGCCCTTTAAATGCCCGGGGAAATTTTTTAGAGTGAAGCGATTCAAAAAGAGCGGGGCAGTCATCTTTTGTGTCATACTAAAACACAGCTTTTTATAAAGGGCCAAAAGGCCAAGCACCTCTGCAAAATTTAAGAAATGGCAAAACGTTCTACAAGTTCTATTTTTTGCCAAAGAAATTGGGGCGAAGTGAACGAACCCGAATTTCGGGAAAAATTCGCCTTCTTTTAATTTTTATCCCCAAAATCAGTTGGGGATTTTTAAAAACAATAAAATAAGTGGGTCCAGGGGATGCCAAAAAAACCCCAACCAAAAAGCTGCCACCAACAGCTTGTCCCTTTTCCCCACCAATGGTTGGGGGTTTTTTTTTTTTCTGATGTTTCTCACCTACAGGTCAATCTGTTAGATGAAGTAGAAAATTTGACTCAGAGAAGATAGTCCTTTGCTGATCAGTGGAGTTTTAATTCAAATGCTGAAGATATAATTAAATCCTTTTACGCTTATACAACTTTGTTAGCAGAGGTGCAGTGATCATATGTCTTCTTCTTTACATATTAGGATTCGGGAACTGCTTTTTTTAGAACATGTCTGGTGGGCCCACCTTTTTAAAGGGTTTCTGTTGATGGTTAAGGGCTTTGCCCCAATTTTAAATTAGGACACTCCCTTTCACACCAATGGCATATGGTGCTATGCAATTTCCATTTTGCTTATTTGTCCACTCACAGTGCACTCCCTTTCACCACATTAGCATGCGATTAGTTCACAAACTGCACAGTCTATACACCCCACAAAATAAAATTTTTGGGTAATATATTTTTATATATTTTAAAAAAAACTTAATTTTTTTTTTTTGGAAAAAAAATATAAAAAAAAAAAAAAAGTTTTTTTTTCCAATTTTAAGTTTTGAAAAGAAATAAAATTGGAATTTTTAAAAAAACCTTACCCGGTTAGGTCTTTTTAGGATTCCCAAAAATTATTTATATTTCCCAAAAAATGCAGAAAAAAAGAGAGAAAATTTTTTTAAGGCATTTTTAACTATTTTTTTGCAAATTTCAAAAGTTTAAATACATTTGGATTACTATCCCCTTTAAAAAATTTTGGGGAAAAAAGGTCCATTTTAAAGATGCCCTTTGGAAGCTTTTTTTTAGGTTTTTTTGGCAACTTCTGCGTTAAAATAAAAGCTAATTTTTTTTAAATCACACCAGAAAAACATGTTTCCCTTGTTTTCCCCAAAATGGGAAAGTTAAAGTTATCAGCCAAGATATCGGAAGAGAATTGTGGACTTGAACAAGTCTGGATCGCCCTTTGGGTGAAATTTTTCCAGATACCTGAAGGTGCCTTTTTTTCATCGTAAAAACAATTATACGCAAGAAACAAAGATGGGAATTTCCATCATCTACCGCTCAGAAAGGACACGGGGTTTTTGGGGTTCCCGAGTTTGAACTTTCTTTGTTGACATGTGCAAAATCAACCAAAGAATAAAAGCAAAAGACCTTGTGAAAAATATGGTGGAAGCGGGGTAAGATTGGAATTATAAATAAAGTGAAACGGGGTATTGTAAAAGGGATGGGTAAAAAAAGGCTACTCCAAAAAAAAACATAAAAAAGCCAGTTTTAATGTTTTGAAAATTGCCCCCGGGAAAAAAAGACCAAGTTTTTTGAAACATGTCCTGTGGTCTGAGAAACAAAATTCAACTGTTTGGCCATATTGTCCATCTTTTTATTTTTTAAAGGAAAAAGGTAGAAGCCGGGAACCCATAAGAACCCCTTTCCCAAACCCGGGGGTTTGTCGCAACATTTGGGTGGGGTTTTTTTTCGGGCAGGAGGGGACGGGGTTGTTTTTCACAAAAAGATGGGTCGCGGGGGAAAGAAAATTTTGGGGCAATTTTTAAAAATTATCCAAGACATCACCCGGGAATTTTAAAAGCTTGGATGGAAAGGGGTCTTCCAAATGGACAAGGACCCAAAGCATATTTCCCAAACTGGTAAAAAAAGGGGTTTGGGAGGATAGTCAATGTTTTGGAGTACCCAAAACACAAAGCCCTGATCTCAATCCTTTTGGGAAAAATTTTGGGCAAAGATAAAAAAAGGAAAGGTGCAAAGAAAAGGGGCCCCTCAAACGGGCTCAGTTACACCAGTTCTGTCAGGGGGAAGGGGAAAAAAAATTCCCCTACCAACTTTTTGTGAGAAGCTTGTGGAAGGATACCCAAAAAATTTTTTAAACCCAATTTATAAGTTTAAAGGAAAATGTACCAAATATTTAATAAATGTATGTAAACTTTTGATTTTTGGCAAAAAAGTAAAAAAAATTTATTTTTTAAAAATGGTTCTTTTTTGGGCTTTTGGGGCAAATATAAAAAATTTTGGTAATTTTAAATTTCGCCCCAAAAAAGGAAAAAGGTTTTTTTTTTCCATGTCAAAAGTGAGAAAAAACATGCAGATGTTCATATAAAAATTTTTTAAGGCATTTTATTTTACCCCCTTGCCAAATTTTACATAATTTTTATTATATTTAAACAATGTTTCCCCAATTTTCCCCAAGGGGGATATCCCTTTTTTTTGGGCAGTAAAAGTGTGGCTCATTTTAAATTTATTTTTTTATTTTTTTTTTTTTTTTTTTTTGACCCAAAATTAAAACATATATAAAAAAAATTAATAAGTTTTTTGGGGGCCCCTTTTAAAAATTATTTTTAAATTTTTATTATTTTTATTTTTTAAAAAAATTTTTGAGCCAAAACCAATATATTTTTGTCATATGACCACACATATATATTCATATGACCCAACATTTGTACGGCTTAGGATATTTTAAAACTTTGTAAACCGTTTATTTCCCCGCAATAAATAAGTAATAGACAAGTAAAAAAAATAAATGCCCCAATCCCAAGGGTGGGGCTTTTGATGTTACGGGCTTTGGTGTTTTTCTTTTGACCCAAAAATGAATATACAGAAATTTTTTTAGTAAAAAATTTAAATTATTGTAGCTAAAATTGAATTCAGCTACTATCCAATTTCCCCAAAAATTAGGCCCAATTTCCCCAAGTTTGGATGTTTTTATTTTTAAAAATCTGGCAAAAAAAATTTTTTAATAAAATAATTATTAAAATTTAAAATGCGGGTCATTTATGGGGCAAATATTTTTTCCCCCCCAAAACCGGAATCAATGCGTGTCATTATGTGTTGATTTATGTAGCAAAGCTGTGTCACTTCTCTGTGTTACAATCTGGAATGACTGTTCTGTCGAAGGAAAAAACCAAACTTTGGGGAAAGGGCCATCAAAAATTGACTCAAAATAGTTTCTTGGGGTTTGTAATATCAAAAAAGAAATAATAAATTTGCATGAACCAAACGTTTTAGGTTTTTAATTAAGTTTTTTGTAAAAACATCAAAAAAAAGGGGGAAAAAAAAGGACACCCCCGGCACATAGTACAATTTTATTCAAACTGTATAAGCCCACTTGCCACTGACATTTTTTTAAGTGGGCTACTATTTTAATATTGGGTGCAGTTCTGCATAACAACCAATGCTGCCTCAACAGAGGACCTGTGAGGAAACAATTCTGTAGTCCCACTGCATTCATACTAGTCCCGTAGAGACGTGAAAGGCGTTAGGAATCCGGAGAGAAAGGGAAAGGTTTAGGCAGAGCTTGTAGGCCCCCGGGGGTTTCAGTTGCCGAAGTACTTGAAAAATTTTTCCCAGAAAACCCGGTCCCAAATTAAATACGGGGGGATTTGGGCGAAATTTTTTTTGGGAAGAGACCCAAATTCTTTATCCCCTGGGGGGAAAGGGTTTGGGGGAAAGATCTTTCCTCTTTTTCACCCGGGGGTCCATGCGGGTGAACCTGGAAAAGGCATTTTGGGTCCCCCCCAAAATAACCCAAGTATCCCAAAACCTGGTTGTCCAGGGGGGGAACCCCCGGGGGCCGAAGCCAAAGGGGGGAGGGGGGCATGGATGGGGCCCTTTAAAAACCCCACAAGGAAGGGGGGAAGGGCCCCTTAAGGGAGCCCCGGAGGGTTATACGGGAATTTGGGCCCCATGGAAGCATTTTCAGCCCAGTAGATTTTCCCCCCAAAAACTGTTTTTACCCTTCCACCTCCCATTTTGTCGGGGGCTGGTCCCGGGGATTGGAAGTTTATTTTGGGATTTGCAAGCGAGAACATAGGCACCCCAAATTTTAAAGGGGACAAATTGGACACCTCGACCGGAGGTTTGTGGGAGGGTAACCCATGCAGGCAAAAAATGTGAGGGGGAAGAAGTGGCCCCCCAAATTTTGGGGAGCAGGGGGAGCCCCGGAAAAGCGGCAAAAAGTGGGACATCTTGAGAACGGCAGTGACCCCCCCAGGATCGAGTTTCCAGAGGAAAAAGGGGGAAGGTCCGTCTCGGGGTTTATTGGAGGTTCTTTGATTTTGGGGAAGATTAAAAATGGATGTCAAAGCTCCCCCCAAACAGATTTTGCCACTCCTCCGGGGCCCAAATTTTTATGGCCAAAAAATCCCGATCCCCAAAATGGCAAAATTTTTCTTTCTGCCGGTAAAAGGGGAAAAAAAAAACGCATGTAAAGTTTTCCCTTTTGGGGCCCTTCGGGGTCAGGAAATGCCCCTCCCTCCTACGGAAAGGCTTTTCCACCTCTAGGCTGGAAGGTTTTTTCCGGCCCCCGGACAGCCCCAAGATGGGTTTCCTTGGGGAAAAAAACACTGTCTTCAGTTGGAAAAATGTTTTCCCGGCAGACAAACTTTTGGGGGTTTGGGTTTTTTGGGGGTTGAGAGCCACGATAGGATTCCCCCAGCTTTAGAGAAGTGGGGAAAGAATTCCGGGTAGAATTTTGGGCGAACCCCGGAAAAGGGGGGTTGTATCGCCGAAGACCGACAGGTCGTGGCCACGGGCTGGATCGCAGAATTTTAGGGGGCCCCTTTTGCAGACCTCGATGGGGAAGATTTATGTCCCCAAGGAAAAGGGAAACCCTTGGCCTGGGGGAAACCGAAATTTTCTCCAGCTTGGCATACGTCGTTTTGTTCCACAAAACGTGAAAACCCCTGGAAAATTTTTCCCATGAGTTTTTTGTCGGGGAAAAAAAATGGGAAATATCATCTTGTATCTATGACACAGGTGTACAGCAAGCCCCGAAAAAAGAAATTGGACGAACTCCTAAAATTCCCTTTTGGGCTTTTTGAATACCCCAAAGGGCATCACGGGTTACTAAAAAGGCCCCGTCACGCGTGTTAAAGGCCTTTTTTTCACTTGCCCCCCCTTTTCCAAATTTCCCTGGAGGTTATGGTTTCCACGTGGGTCAAATTTGGTAAAAACCTTGGCCCCCACGGGGACTTTCAAAGGCTCAGAGTTCAGGGTAGGGGGACGATTCTTCACCGTGATTTTGTTTACCCCTTTGTAATAATAAAGGGACGAAAAAACCGTTTTTTTTTCTGGCCCAAAAAAGAACCCAAAGCACCCTAAAAGGAGAAATTGCGTATGAAACCTTTCATTAAATTCCCTGAATGTTTTTCCACATGGCCTGAGTTTTCGGGAAACAGACAGGGGGTTGGGACCCTCCCCTGGGGGGGCTATTTCCAGGGAGGGGGGTTAAGGGACAGCCCAAAGGGCCCAAAGGGGGCCCGGTAGCTTCTCAGCCTTTTCCCCCGGAAAAATACTTCCCAAAAACCCGGGGTACTCCGCTGGCAGACCTTGTAGAGGTTTGCGGAGATGGGGGGGGAAAAAATGGACAGGGGCGTGGTGCCCCCAAAAACAGGGGCCTGGCACCCCATCCCCAACGCGGGGAATTTTCGCCTGTTTTCCCAAAACAAGGTGGGGGCGTGACGTTGCACCCCGGGGAAACCCCAAAAGGACCCGCCAAAAGAAGGGCGAGGCAGGACTTTAAAGGGAGATATTCCCCTTTGGTTTTAGGACCCCTACCCGGAGGGGTCACTGGCCGGGTTATAAACTAAAAAGGAGTCGCTAAGAAGCCCCCCACCTAGGGAAGAGTTAACCCAACGGCTTCTCCAGACGGATCACTGGCAAGCGGAAGGGAACCCGGGGGTTTTGGGGCCCCCCCCCCGGGGAAAAAAAAAAAAAAAGGGAAAAACCCCCCCCCCCCCCCAAAAAAAAAAGGGGGGGAAAAAAGGGCCCCCCCCCCCCGGGGGGGGCCCCCAAGGGGGGGAAAAAAAGGGGGGCCCCCCATGGGGAAAAACCCAAACCCCCCCCGGGGCCCCCCCCCCCTTTTTTGGGCCTTTGGGGGGGGGGGGGGAAAAGGGAAAAGGAAAACCCAGGTTGGGCCCAGGGGCCCGGGTTTTGGGCCCCCCCCCCAAAAAACAAAAAAAGGGGGAAATTTTTTTAAAAAAAAAAAATTTTTTTCCTTCCCCTTTTTTTTACCCCCGGGTTTTTAAGGGGGGAAAAAAAAAGGGGGGGGGAAAAAACCCCCAAAAATTTTTTGGGGGGGAAAAACCCCCCCCCGGGGGGGGGGGGGGTTTTTGGGAAAAAGGGGGGCTGGGTTTGGGGGGGTTTTTTTGGGGGGAAAAAACCGGGGGGCCCCCGGGGGGGGGGGGGGTTTTTCCCCCCCCGGGGTGAGGGTTTTTTAAAAAAAAAAAAAGGGGGGGGGGGGGGGGCCCCCCGGGGGGGGGGGAAAAAAAAAAAATTGGGGGGTTCCCCGGGGGGGGGGGTTGGCCCGGAAAAGGGGTTTGGGGGGAACCTTTTAAAATTTTTTTTCCCCCTTTTTTTTTTTGGGTTTTCCCGTTTCCCAAAAAAACCCCCCCCCAAAAAAAATTTTTTTAAACCCTTGGGGGAAAAGGGAAAAAAGGCCCGGAAAGGGGGGGAAAAAAAAAACCCCTTTTGGGGGTTGGGAAAAAATTTTTAAAAAAAAAAGGGGGGGGGGGGGGCCCCAAACCGGCCTTTAAAAAAAGGGGGTTTTGGGGGCCCCCCCTTTTTTTTTTTGGGGGGTTTAAAAAAAAAAGGGGGGGGGGTTTTTTCCCCCCCCAAAAAACCCCGAACCCGGGAAAAACCCCTTTTTTTTGGGGGGCCCCCCCCCAAAAGGGGGGGGAAAGGGGAAAAAAGGGGGGGGTTTTCCCGGGGCCCCCCCTTTTTGGGGGCGGGGCCCCCGGGGGGGTTGGGGGTTTTCCCCCGCGGCCCCCAAAACCCCCCCCCCCCCCCCGGGGGGGGGGGGGTTTTTTCCCCCCCCCCAAAATTTTTGGGGGGTTTGGGGGAAAAAAAAAGGGTTTTTTTTGGGGGGGTAACCCCCCTTTTTTTTTTTCTTCCATTTTAAAAAATTTTTTCCCCAAAAAACCCCCCCAAAATTCTTTAAAAAAAATTTTTTTTTTTTTTTTTTGGGGGGAAAAGGGGTTTTTTTTTTTTTTTTTTTCCCCTTTTTTTAAAAAAAACCCCCGGGTTTTTAAAAAATTTAAAAAATTTGGTTTTTGGGGGGGGGGAAAAGGTTCCCCCTTTTTCCGGGGATTTAAAATTTTTTCAGGGGAAAAAAATTTTTTTTTTTTGGGTTTTTTTTGGAAATTTCCCCCCCCAAAAAACTGTGGTTTTTTAAATTTTTTCCCCCCCCCCCAAAAAAAAAAAATTTAAATTCCCCCAAAAAAAACCCCCCTTTTTTGGGGGGAATTTTTGGGGGGGGAAAAAAAAAAAACTTCCAAAGGAAAGGGGGGGGGCCCCCCCCGGGGGGGGGTTTTTTTCCCCCAAAAAGGGGGGGGGGGGGGGGAAAAAAAATTTTTTTTCCCGGTTTTCCCCCCAAAAAATTTTAAAAATTTTTTTTTGGGGGGGGGGAAAAAAAACCCCCCAAAAAAAAAAAAAAAAAAAGGGGGGGGGGTTTTTAAATTTTTTTAAAAACCAAAAACCCCCCCCCTTTTAAAAAACCCCGGGAAACCCCAAAAAAATTTTTTTAAAAGGGGGGGGGGGGTTTTTTTTTTCCCCTTTTAAGGGAAATTTTTTTTAAAAAAAAAAAAAAATTTTTTTTTTTTTGGGAAAAAAAAAAAAAAAAAGGCCAAAAAAAAAATTTTTGGGCCCCTTTTTAAAAAAAAAAAAAAATTTTAAAAAAAAGGAAAAAACAAAAAAACCCCCCCCCGGCCCAAAAAAAAGGGGGGGAAAAAAAAAGGGGGGGGGGGTTTGGGAAAAAAAAGGCCGGGCCCCCTTTTCCCCCTTTTTTTTAAAAAATTAAGGGTTTAAAAAACCCCCCAAAAATTTTTTTTTTTTAAAGGGAAAAAACCCCCCCCGGGGGAAAAATTTAACCCCCCCCAAAAAAAAACCCCAAGGGGGGAAAAATTTAAAAAAAAAATTTTTTTTTTTTTGGCCCCTGCCCTTTAAAAGTTTTTTTTTAAAAAAACCCCCTTTTTTTTAAAATTTTAAAGGGGGCCTTTTGGGGGTTTAAAAAGGTTTTGGAAAGGGTTTCCCCCTTAAAAAAAAATTTTAAATTTTTTTTTTGAATTTTTAAAAAAATTTTCCCCCTTTAAAAAAGGGGTTTTTGGGGGGTTAAAAAGGGGGTTTTTTTTTTTTTTTTTCCAAATTTTTTTTGGGGGGCCCTTTTTTCCCCGGGGGGGTTTTTCCCCCAAATTCCCCCCCCAAAAAAAAAAAAACCCCCCTTTTTCCGGGGAAGGGGGGGGTTTTCCGGAAAACCCCCCTTTTTTTTTTTTTCCCCGGGGGAAAAAAAAAAAATTTTTTTTCCCCTTTTTTTTAAAAGGGGCCCCTTTTTTTTCCCCCTTTTTTTTCCCAAAAAAAAAGGGGGGGAAAAACCCCCTTTACAAAAATTTTGGTTTAAATTTTGGGGGCCCCCAGGAAATGAAAAAAGGGGGGGGGGGGAAAAAAAAGGGGGAAAAAATGGTTTTTTTTAAACCCCCCCTTTTTTTGGGGGGGGGGGTTTTTTTAAAAGGGTTTTTCCCCCCCTTCCCCCGGGTTTTTTTCCCCCCCCCCCCCCCCCCCTTTTTTCCCCCAAAGGGGGGGGAAAAAAAAAAACCCCCAAATTTTGGCCCCCATCCCGTTGGGGGGGAAAAAAAAACCCTTTTCCGGGAAAAAAACCCCAAAGGGGGGGGGGGGCCCAAAAGGGCCCAAAAAAATTTTTTCCCCCCGGGCCCCCCCCCCGGGGTTTTGGGGGAAGGAACCCCCCCCTTTTTCCCAAAAAAAACCCCCCAAAACCCGAAAACGGGGGGAAAAAAAAGGCAAATTTTTTCCCAAAGGGCCCTTTTTAAACCGGGGTTTTGGGGCCTCGGGGGTTTTTTTTTGGGGGGGGGGGGGGGGGTAAAAAGGGGTCAAACCCCCCCCAAAGGGCCTTTTTTTTTAAAAAAGGGGGAAAAACCCCCCGGGGCCCCCCGCCCCCCCCCCTTTTTTGGTTTTAAAAGGGGTTTTCCCCCCCTTTTGGGCCCCCGGGGGTTTTTTTTTTAAAAAAAAAAATTTTTGGGGTTTTCCCCCCAAAAAAAAAATTTTAAAAAAACCGGCCCCGGGGGGGAAAAACCCCCAAAAAAAAAAGGGAAAAAAAAAAATAAACCTTTTTTAAAAAAAAATTTTTTTCACCCCCCCCCCGGGGGGGAAAAAAAAAAAATTTTTTTTTTTCCCCCTTTTTGGGCCCCCCCGGGGTGTTTCTTAAAAAACCCCCCGTCCCTTTTTTCCCCCCCCCGGGAAAAAATTTTTTTTAAAATTTTGGGGGGTTTTGGGGGGGGGTTTTTTGGGGGGTTTGGGGGAAAAAAAAATTTTTTTCCAAAACCCCCTTTTAAAAATTTTAAAAAAAAAAAAAAAAAAAAAAAAAAACTTTTGGGGGCCCCCAATTGGTTAAAGGGGGCCCTTTTTCCCCCCCCGGAAAGGGCCCAAAAGGGGAAAAATTTTTTTTTAAAAAAAACCCAAAAAGGGGGGGGGGAAAAATTTTTAAAAAAAAAAACCCCTTTTTTTAAAAAAAAAAACCCCCCCCCCCCCCCCCCTTTTAAAACCAAAACCCCCACCCCAAAAAAAAACCCCCCCAAAAAAATTTTTTTTTTTTGGGGGAACCCAAAAAAGGGGGGGTGGCCGGGGGTTTTTTTAAAAAAACCGGGGTTTAAATTTTTCCCAAAAACCCGGGGGGAAAAAAAAAAAGGGGGGTTTTTTGGGGGGAAAAAAAAAAAATTTAAAAAGGGGGTTTTTAAAAAAAAGGGGAAAAAAAAAAAAAATTTTTGGGAAAAAAATTTTAACCTTTTTCCTTTAAAAAATTTAATGTTTTTTTTTTCCCCTTTTTTTTTCCCCCCCTTTTTTTTTTGGAATTTTTAAATTTGGGTTTCCAAACCCCCCCCCTTTTTTCCCCCCCCCAAAAACCCTTTTTTTTTCCCCCCTTTTTAAATTTTCCCTTTTCCCAAAAAACCCCCCAAAATTAAACCCCCCCCCCAAAAAAAATTTTTTGGGGGGGGAAAAAAAAAAATCTAATTTTAGTTTTTCCCCCATTTTCCCCCTTTTTCCCCAATTTTTAAATTTTTTTAAAACCAAATTTTTTAAAAAACCCCTTTTTTTAAAGGGAAAAATTTTTCCCCCCTTTTTTTTTAAAAATTTTCCCCCAAAAAAAACCTTTTTTTCCCCCCCCCCCCTTTTTTGGCAAAGCCCTTTAAACAGGCAGTTAATTGACCAGATCATCACCATAGAGCTGAGATATACATAGAGCCAGCAGACTCTGGTTTCACTATCGATTTTAACTCAGGGGAGAAACACAGAGTGTGCAGCAGCCAATCACAGCGCAGGGGGCGTGGCCATGACGTTTCCTGTCTAGGGCATATCCCAACAGGCTGAATGAAATGTCAGCCACCGCAATCACAGTGCAGGGGCGTGTCTAGGGCACAGGAATCGACCCGGGGGGCGTTCTGACCCAGCAACAGCAGAAATAAAAGACAGATTTACAGCAAAGCTGATATCTGCTAAACCAAGTGACAGAGGTAATGCAACCCAATTACAAAAGTGCTTATTTTTACTGTCCCCATAATCTGAGACATGATCTTTGTAACGATAACACCCCTTTAACTGCTCTTCCTTCTTAACTAGCTTCCCCACGGTCACTCATGACAAGCTCTCCTCCTTACTGTCCAACTCCACCCTCACTACCTGTAGTCTTGATCCACTGCCATCCCACCTCATCCCAGCCCTCACCCATCTCTTCAACCTATCACTAATCTCTGGCATCTTCCCTTCCACCTTTAAACATGCTACTATCACTCCAATCCTTAAAAAAAACAACCCTTGACCCCTCCTCTCTGTCCAACTATCGCCCCATCTCACTGCTCCCTGTTGCTTCCAAACTCCTTGAGCAGCACATCTATCTTCAGCTGTCCTCCCACCTCTCTTCCAACTCTCTTCTTCACCCACTACAATCTGGTTTCCGACCCCACCACTCTACCGAAACCACCCTAACCAAAGTCACTAATGACCTAGTAACTGCTAAAGCCTCATGCCGCTACTCTGTGCTCCTCCTCTTAGACCTGTCCTCTGCCTTTGACATTGTCGACCATTCCCTCCTGCTACAAATCCTCTCCTCCCTCGGCATCACGGACTTGGCTCTTTCCTGGACCTCCTCGTACCTCACTGATCGGACTTTCAGCGTCTCTCATTCTCGCTCCACCTCCTCCCCCCGGCCTCTCTCTGTTGATGTGCCTCAGGTGTCAATCCTGGGTCCTTTACTCTTCTCTCTTTACACTCTTGGCCTCGGTCAGCTCATAGCATCACACGGCTTTCATTACCACCTGTATGCTGACAATACCCAACTCTACATCTCCGGCCCAGATGTCACTTCTCTACTCTTCCGGATCCCTGACTGTCTGTCCTCCAGTTCCTCCTTCTTCTCATCACGTCTCCAAAACTAAATGTGGAGAAAACAGAACTCATCATCTTTCCACCGTCCAACTCTACCCCTGCCCCTGATCTCTCTATCTCAGTCAACGGCTCTACACTCTCACCTGTTCTGCAAGTCCGCTGCCTTGGGGTAATCCTAGACTCCCCTCTGTCAAACCACATATCCAAACCCTTACCTCTGCCTGCCGCCTCCACCTGAAAAACATCTCTCGCATCCGCTCATTCCTCAACTATGACACTACAAAAATGCTGGTCCAGGCCCTTGTCATCTCCCGCCTAGACTACTGCAACATCCTTCTCTGTGGCCTCCCAGCTAGCACCCTCGCTCCCCTCCAATCCATCCTTAACTCTGCTGCCCGTCTTATCCACCTCTTTCCTCGCTACTCCTCTGCCTCTCCCCTCTGCCAATCCCTTCACTGGCTTCACTGGCTTCCCATTGCCCAGCGAATTCATTTCAAGCTACTAACCATGACCTACAAGGCTCTCCATGACCTCTCCCATCCATACATCCATACATCTCTGCCCTAATTTCCAAATATCTCCCCTCATGCAATCTCCGCTCCTCACGGGACCTTCTCCTCTGCTCTCCCCTTATCAGCTCCTCACACAACTGTCTCCAAGACTTCTCCCGTGCTTCACCCACACTCTGGAACTCACTGCCCCAACACATCAGACTCTCCTCCACTTTCACCAGCTTCAAAAGCAGCCTGAAAACCCATTTCTTCAGGCTATTAATAATAATAATAATAATAATAATAATAATAATTACTTTCTGCAAAGTCAAAAGTTTACATACACTAGGATTACTATGCCTTTAAACAATTTGGGACAACCCATATGATGATGTCATGTCTTTGGAAGCTTCTGAAAGGTTTATTGGCAGCATCTGAGTTAATTAGAGACACACCTGTGGATGTATTTTAATTCACACCAGAAACACACTGCTTCTGTGTGTAACATCATAGGAAAGTCAAAAGAAATCAGCCAAGATAAAAGGAAGAGAATTGTGGACTTGCACCAGTCTGGATCATCCTTGGGTGATGGGTTCTGTGACCTTGGGTGATGTGCTTTGGTCCGACATGTCCATATCAATCCAAGAACAAAAGCAAAAGACCTTGTGAAGATGCTGGCGGAAGATAGTAAGATTGTGTCATTATCCACAGAGAAACAAGTACTGCATCAACATGGGCTGAAAGGCCACTCTGCCAGGAAGAAACCATTACTCCAAAAGAAACATATAAAAGCCAGATTAATGTTTGCAAATGCACACAGGAAAAAAGACCTAAATTTTTGGAGACATGTCTGTGGTCTAATGCAACTAAAATTGAACTGTTTGGCCACTATGACTATTGTTACATTTGGAGGAAAAAGGGATAAGCTTGGAAGCCTTAGAACACCATCCCAACTTTGAAACACGGGGATGACAGCACCATGTTGTGGATTTGTTTTGATGCAGAAGGAACTGGTGCACTTTACAAAATAGATGGCATCAGTGGCAATACAGAAGCAACATCTCAAGACATCAGCCAGGAAGTTAAAGTTTGGGCAGAAAGGGATCTTCCAAATGGACAATGACCCGAAGTATACTGCCAAACTGGTTACAAAGTGGTATAAGAAAAACCAATGTTTTGGAGTGGCCATCACAAAGCCCTGATCTCAGTCATATTGAAAAAGTATGATCAAACCTGAAAAGGCAGGTGTGAGCAAAGCCGACCCACAAACACGGCTCAGTTACACCAGTTCTGTCAGGAGCAATGGGCCAAAATTCCTACCTACTATTGTGAGAAGCTCTTCATATATCCAAAACATTTAACTCAAGTCAAACAGTTTGATGACAATGCTACCAAATACTAATGAAATGTATGTAAAAGTACCATATATACTCGAGTATAAGCCGAGGCACCTACTTTTGCCACAAAAAAATGGGAAAACTTATTGACTCAAGTATAAGCCTAGGGTGGGAAATGCAGCGGGTACTGGTCAATTTCAAAAATAAAAATGGATACTAGTAAAATTACATAGGCAGGTATAGGCAGTTTAATGTCCCCCATAGGCAGTTCAATGTCCTATAGGCAGTTTAATGTCCCCCATAGGGAGTTATAGGCAGTTTAATGTCCCCCATAGGCAGATTATAGGCAGGTATAGGCATGTATATGTCCCCCATAGGCAGGTTATTGGCAGGTATATGTCCCCATAGGTAGGTTATAGGCAGGTATATGTCCCCAATAGGCAGGTTATAGGCATGTAAAGGCAGATATATGTCTCTATAGGCAAGTTTTAGGCAGGTATATGTCCCCATAGGCAGGTATATCCAGGTATATGTCTCCATAGGCAGGTTATAGGCAACTAAATATCCCCCATAGGCAGATAGAGGCAGGTTATAGTCAGGGTTTTGTTTTTTTAAAAATACAAATACTTAACTCTCTGCCCCACTGCTCCGACTCCCGGCAATCCGACTTCTGGTACAGGCGGCGTGATGTCATCACGACGTGCAGGCAGCATGATGACATAGCACGCTGCCTGTGTCGGAAACTCCTGAACTGTCCAAGTTGGTGGTCAAACGTGAGTGAAGTCTCAGATATGTTGGAGGATGTGGCCAAAATTGGCACAAAAGAAGTGCAACATGAATGGTGCAATAGTAGCCCAAATGAAATTGGGGCACGAATAGGTGCCTGAACTAGTGTCTGAAGTGTTGCAAATAAGTGGCGCAATAGTGGAAAAAATGGTGCATAAACTGGTGCAGAAAAGTTGTTGCAGCAAAATATAAAGGACCAGGAGGCCTGACTGAAAAGTGACTGTGAGCTCTGTGGTGCAAGAGTCTGTCTCTAACAGAGAGAGACACACCCGCAAAGCGACTGTGTTTCAAAAAATGTTGCCATGGCGGGAATTTTGTTTTCCATGGTGGAGTTTAGTGTTGAGCGATTACGTTGGCTATCGACATCGGGCGATAGTCGATAGTCGGCCTACCATTCGATTAGGGTTTTTCGATAGTGAGTCAGTCGATTATGATGCGAATACATTAAAGTCTATGGAGAGCAATCAACACACTCATTCTTACACCCAAAACAGGGCTGGAGAAGCTGGAATAGATATTAACATCCAAAACAGTCCAAATGGATACATGCTACATATTAGGCAACACATCTTACGGTATAAAAGCACAGAAAAAAAAAACCAACCACCATTCACTATCCTGTCTGGTACCACAAGCTGAACTTAAATACTGACTAATTCTACCCACAAATTAAAAAGTGCAGAAGGCAGTATGATTTGAACATCATATACTTGAATCTGGAACATTGAATTCCCTGTTCCTGGAAATCGCAGCATGAGCAACCAAACCTGCCATGACCACCTGATTTAAAGTGCCGGAAAAAAAGGAGTACTTTCAACCACCATTTTTTAGTTTAATGGACATTGACTATACCTGTCCTGGGCACAGCATGAGCCCAAACTGCATAACCCCAGATTTAAAAAGTGCGGAAAAAGGAGTCTTTCAACCACCATTTTAGTTTACTCTGGACTTTGACTATACCCTGTCCTGGGCCACAAGCATGTCCCCCAAACTGGCTTAACCCCCAGATTTAAAAAAGTGTCGGAGAAAAAAGGAGTTCTTATCAACACCACTTTCTTAGTTGCAACCGGACAAATTGACTATTCCCTGTCCTGGGCCACAGCATGAAGCAACCAACAACCTGGCTTTGGAATCTCCCACAATTTAAAAAGTGCCGGAAAAAGGAGTCTTTCAACCAACCATTTTTGTTTCAGCTGGACATTGACTATACCTGTACTGGGCCACAGCATGACCCAGGGCGGAGCTTAAGTGGGTGGCGGTGAGCAGCCACAGGCTGGCATACGTCATCTTATAACTACGCAGGTTAAAATTGCCTGATGTCGCAGCCACGAAAAACTGTGTTGATGAAGCAGAGTGCGGAAGCGGAAGTGTGAGAACTCAGCCTTCACATCAGTACACAGTCATACCTGGGGTAGCGCTTGCCCCCTCCGTTTGAGTAGTGGACCAAATTGAGCTTCAATGGAAATATGGTGGTAACGCTCCCTGTTACCACCTGGTGCCTCTTTAAATATCTTGCCATTCTTTTTATTCATGTTTTACTCATCGGGCTGGAGGAATTGGTCTCTGTACTTTGTTCTCTGTCCGTGCTCCTTACTCCATGTCTCTGATAAATCCTACATCTGGTCAGTTTTCCTATTACCTCCCTTGTACATTTCAGAGGAATTTTTTTAACAGCTATTTTTGTTCATGGCAAGGTTTTTTAGTACTTTATTTTTGAAAACATCATTTTTGTAAAAGAGGATGGAATCCACCATGTGTTGTTTATCTTTTGTTAATTGTATTAAATGGTTATGTCTCAATTTTAAAAGCGGATTGTTTGCTATGTTTTAAGAATCTTGCAAAAACAAGGTCATTATTGCAATTTATGTGTCAAACTTTATACAGTGTCCTACCTTTCATGTTTCTGACAAGCACCATCTCCCTTGAGCCTACTCTTGACCATTGTGAAGAAACTAATGTCTGTTTGAAACAACAATTTTTTAGATTTGGAATGTAGTATAGATGCATGTCACAGCAAATTGCCTCACAAAAAAATTCAAAGGCTGTACCTTGAGCACTTTGGACCAATTTGTGAAGAATACAAATGTCTGTTAGAAACAACTATTTTTTGGACGTAGGGTAGTAGGACCTGTTGTTATAGCTGAATTGTCACAGCACAAAAATGCCCCCAAAAAATCAATAAACAGGACCCAGATGAGCACTTTTGTCAATTGTCGAAGAACAAATGTCTATTAGAAGAAAACAAACATTTTTTAGAATAGGACCTGTAGTAATTGCTGCATTTCAAAAGCTGCATGACTCCAAAAAATTATAAAAATACTTCTCAGCCACATGGTTAAAAAAAAATGTGAAGGAGAAATGCCACTTAGAAGCCACATTTCTGTTTACCTAATGGACATGTTCTCATATGCTGTCGTATCTCTCACAGCACAAAATGACCCCAAAAAAATTATAAAAATATAAACTTTCTCTAGCCAACCTGTTAAAAAATGGTGCATAGGGAGATATGCCCACTTAGAAGGCCACATTTCTGTTCCAAAGGACATGAATATTGCTGTACTCTCACAGCTAACATGACCCCAAAAATTATAAAATATGACTTATCAAGCCACTCGTTAAAAAATTGGGAGGCTAACATGACCCTCCAAAACCAATTTGACAATGTGAAAAATTCTAAGATGAAGTGAGTAAATGGAATTTTTATTTGGTTTTGTCTGGAATACCTTGTGTCTTTTATCTCCTCACAGCAAAACAACCAGCAAAATGAATGTTGGGGAATTGAGAAATAAAAATTGCTGTAGATAAATATATCATTTAAAAAAATAGTTTCTTCTAGAGGACATTTCTGTTTGGAGAGGAATGTGAAGTAGGACCAGCAACTAATCGGTGCTCTCGGCAATTGGAGGCAACAACCTCATCATGAGATCCATGTCCTGATTCATCTAGATGAAAGTCAAACGATCACATTATCTGTGGAAAAGCCGGAAGGCATTTTGCTCTGTAATGGAACTTCCTCCAGCTGTGCTGAAGGTTCCGCTAAGAATTATTGACGCTGGTAATGAAATAACCACAAACAACCCTGCTGGGCGGAAAAACACCTCTTTGGCGTGACGAGCCTGTCCGGCCATCGTCATGTTGGATTAACTCTGAAAGCTCTAGTGGGTCCGGAACACATACAAAAACTTCGGTGTGGAGGACGCTGAATAGTGGTGCACCAAGATCTTAAGCTGGTCTCTTGGGATGTTGTATCTGTGGCCTGCATTGCATTGAGCTTGGTGTTAGAACAGGTTTGGTAAAATAAGATTGCCAGAGGTCATCCCATTAGCTTCTGCACCTTGCTGCTGCTGACGCGCTGCGATACGGCTACTTGGCACTCTACTGCTGTCACGTCGATGGCGTTGTTCACCGCTGACATTTGAAGAACGTGAGCATGGACGCAACGATGTCTCCAGTTGATTCAATCAGCAATATGGTCTCCCATTTCCTTGCACATTTTACTCTCTATTTGGGGGGTGGAAGGAAAGTGCTGAGTTTTGTTTTGTAACCGGGGATCCAGGAGGAGTGGCCACCAGTAACTGTTGTATTGTTTCATTTTGACTTGGCCTTAATGCCGAGGATTCTTTGTTGGTGGAATATGGAGCAGGTTATCAGAAGCCATCATGTGAGTGATGGAGACTTGAGTTCCCAAGCCTCTGGGTTGAGGGGCACTAGGCCAAAACTCATCTTTCCTCATCTGCTCCTCAAATTCACGCCAACCTCTTTCCTAAGGCTGGGACGTCGGTGTCTAAGGAATACCTTCCTCCTCCTCCTCCTCCTCCAGCCTCCTCGGCACACAGCTGACTTGCCTCAGATGATTGCTCCCTGTAGAGTGAGGTGCCGCTTGCACTAGCACTGGACCAATGAACCACTGCCTAATGGAAGACGATAAAATTGAGAAAAAGCTGTCGGGCCTTGTGGATTTGACGGAGAGGAATAGGCTCCGCTTGTCTGCATCTGTGTCGTTATCCTCCTCTTTGCTGGCGGGAACTGATGTTTTCAGAGTGTCCAGCGATCGTTCCAGAACTAAGATCAAAACCCCCACAATGCTCATGTGACAAGGGCATTGTCCGAACTGACCATTTTGGTTGGCTTCTTCAAAATGCAAGGATGGGTGCAGAGCCTTTCACCTGCATCCTGCAGCATCTATGTAAATCTTAAAACCAGCAATTCTATATTTCTCCACAGGTGAATTGAAAGATGAAAATTACCGTTTATTATATAAAACAGTACAGTTACGGTAGTTTTTTGCTTTGCGCACCCAGCACTGTTCATTGAAGCTAGAATCTACGAAATATTAAAAACAGCAATTCTATATTCATCCAACAGGTGGAATTGATTAGGTGCAAAAAATACCGTTTATTATATCAAAACCATTTCAGTTACGTGTTTTTGACTTTGCGCACCCAGCAATGTTCATTGACGCAGATCTAAGTAAATTTTAAAACGCCAATTCTATATTCACACAGGGAATTGAAAGGTGCAAAATAATACCGTTTATTATTTAATATAAACAATAACCAGTTAAGTGTTTTTGAATTTTGCGCACACAGCTCTGTTCATTGACGCTGCATCTACGTAAATCTATAAAACAGCAATTCTATATTCAACACAGGTGAATTGAAAGGTGCAAAAAACTACGTTTTATTATATCAAACTTAACAGTTACGTGTTTTTGCTTTTGCGCACCCAGCATGTTCATTGACGCACATCGAAGTATAAAGTCTTTAAGAAACTAGCAATTCTATATTCACCAAAGTGAATTGAAAGGTGCAAAAAAATACAAGTTTATTATATCATAAACTAACAGTTACGTGTTTTTTTGACTTTTTGCGCACAGCCACTGTTACTTTGAAGCTGATCTAGTAAAATCTTTAAAACAGCATTTATATTCTACACACAAGGTGAATTGTCAATGGCTGCAACAAAATAACGGTTTATTATATCCAACCAACATAAACGTTACGTGTTTTTGAACCTTTGCGCTCCACGCACTGTCAATTGAGCAGGTATCTAAGTAAAATCTTAATACAAGCAATTCGCTTCTATTCACCACAGGTGAATGGAAAGGTGCAAAAAATACCGCGTTGTATTATATCTCTAAAATATTTACAGTTAACGTAGTTTTTTGTCTTTTGCGCTCTCCAGCATGTTTCATTGGAAGCCTGCATCTACGTAAATATAAAACAGGCTACTTCTATTATTCTCCACAGGTAGATTTGATTAGGTGCAAATAAATTACTGTTTATTATATCACAAAACATAATCAGATACGTGTTCTTTTGTCTTTTGCGCACACAGCATGCTTTATTACGCATTGCAATAGTAAAATCTTGAACAGCAATTCCTATATGTCATACAAGGTGAAATTGACAAGGTGCAATAAATATAACGTTATATTATATCAAAACTTAAACTGTTATGTGTTTATTTGGGCACTTGTACGCGCACCCCAGCATGTGTTCTTGAACGCTGCATATTCTAGTTAAATCTTAAAACCGCAATTCTCATTTTATAACACAGGTGATAATGAAAGGTGCAAAACTTAAGTTTATTATATCAAAAAATAAACAGATTAGCGTTTTTTGACTTTGCGCAACCTAGGCACTGTTTCATGGACGCACGAATGGACATCTAGTAACATATCTATAAAAACACAGCCAATCTACTTAAATTCACTCAGCGTGAATTTGCTAAGGTGCAAAAGAAATACAATTTTATATCATAAATAAAACGTACGTGTTTTTTGGACTCTTTTGCATGCACCAGCACTGTTAATTGAAGCTGCTTATCTACGTAAATCTATAAAACAGCCAATTCTATCATTCACAACACGGTGAATTGAAAGGTGCACTAAAAAATACCGTTTATTATATCAAAACTAAAGGTCGTGTTTTTTGACTTTTGCGCACCCAGCATGTTCATTGAGAGCCATCTACGTAATCTTAAAACAGCAATTATATATTCACTCTGGTGAATTGCAAAAGCGTGCAAAAAATACCGTTTTTTATATCAAAACTAACAGTTACGCGTTTTTTGACTTTTGCGCAACCAGCTTGTTCATTGAGCAGCATCTACGTAAATCTTAAATACTGGCATTCTATATTCACCACAGGTGAATTGAAAGGTTGCAATAAAAAATACCGTTTATTATATCAAATACATTAAAACAGGTAAGTGTTTTTTCTGTCTTTTGTCAGCTACCACGCAATGTTCATTTGACGCAGAATTAAGTATATCTGTAAAACAGCAATTCTATATCACCACAGAAGTGAATCGAAAAGGTATGCAACAAATACGTTCTATTATATCAAACATAACAGTTAGTGTTTTTTGACCTTGTTGGCACCCAGCAATGCTCCTTTGAGCGCATCTCCGTAAATCTTAAAACCAGCCAATTCTATATTCTCCACAGTGTGAGTTTGAAAGGTTGCAAAAAAAAATTAAGTTTTATTATATTCAAAAAACATAACAGTTACGTGTTTTTGTATTTTGCAGCACCCAGCAACATGTTCATTGACACAGTAGGGGCATTAGTAAATCTTAAAACAGCCAATTTTATATATTCACAACAGGTGAATTGAAAGGTGCAAAAATAACGTTTTATCTTACACCAAATAAGATAACGATACGTGTTTTTTGACTTTTGACCAGTCCAGATATTGTTGATAGACACCTTGCAAGTTAATTTGAATCCACAGCAACTTTTGTTCTGAACTCTAGAGGCGACAATTTGAGAATAGCTGTGTTTGCTGTCATTTTAATAAGAGACTTTTCCACTAAACTTATTCCACATACCTTCTCCCCCCACAAATTTTTATATTCTGAACATGGAGCCGAAATGCAGGTGGTAAGCGTGCAAAGGGGGTGTGGTAGCCACATGGAGGTAGAGGTCGACAGAGAAGGTGATCCTTTCCAGTCGCTGGAGACGAACTACGCATGAAGCCTGGATAGTCAGTTGCAGGGACCGTCGCCTGTCATCGCTGGGGTCCGGGCCCTGTGTGAATCTAAGCTATCGACCTATACCGTCGCAATCTGTCTTCAGTGGTTAAATGCAACCTGCATCTCAGGAGTCTTACCTCACATCGATCCCCTCGCATGCTACACGGCCCACACAAATGTCGTCTTAGATCAATCAGCACTCTGTCCATCTGATGCAGCCCTCAAATGTCCAAACTCGTGTAGCCCCACCACTCGTGGATAATCCATTTTATGAAGACCTCCTTTGATCGACAAAATGCGAGGTTGGGGTCAGAGCATGTTAAAAGATTTCAATTGAGGCCAAAAAAAAGGACTGATTTTCTCTGCTCGGACGCCCAGTTAAGATGCTCCATCAGAGGAGGTGAAGGAAGCCGGTCAATAGGACAAAAATCGCGGCATAGCAGGTCGGCCCAACGCTCGCTAGTGCCCCGTTGCTTGTGCGCAGCTTCTGGATGCAGAAAGTAGGACGACCAAGTCACCTGTGTTGATGATGATGTGACGACACTTTTCGCGGATCACTTACTGCGTCTTTTTCACTCCAGAATATTGCTTTGACGATTGGCTTCATCAGTGGACGAGGTGGAAAGACGATGGGTAGTGTTAATACGGTCCCGCCACAAAAAGGGTCGAAGGGCGGTCGCAGATGTCGTGATTTGATTCGACAGCTACGGTCTGCTGCAACCAAGCTCATCGCTTATCGCCTGTCAAAAGGTCCAGGACACTACTCAAGCCTGGGCTTCTGATTGAGCAAGCCTATTGATTCCACCCATCGATGTTATTATGCGCCTTTGCCGAAAACGCATAAGTAGACGCAAGAACCCTTAAGTGTTAACTCACCTCCAAATGTATAGTTCACTTGCAGTGAATGCTCTTGAGTTGAAAATGGAATGGACACTTGGCTAAAAAAGGCCAGACCGACGCGGGCCGCCAACCACTGTCACACCCTCTGTCTGCCTCCTTCCTCTCCGCTCCAACATCCTTAAGCGGTTCCCTCAGGTGGCCATGTCTCTCAGAGAGTCTTGATCAGGGATCAGCCTACGTCTTCCCAGCCTCCACGTCGCCGGTACTCACACGCACCACCAGAGAACCCAATCCTCCCCTTCTCCTTCGCCAGTTGTACGACCTGAACGACGGTACCAGCAGCCAGTTATAGCAGCCAGCCTTCTGTCTTAAGGTTTGGGAGCAGAGAAACACTTTATACCCAAACCATCCCAAAGCCAAAGCCTGAATGACGGCCTCGCCAGGATTTTGGCCTTGGAAATGTTGCCTTTTCGTCTGGTGGACTCAGCAAATGGTCTCCGCACATCATGGCCTCGCTTGCCCCAATACCCGTGCGAGGGAGTTTTCATTGCCAGAACAAGCCATCCCTGCCGCTGGCAGACCAGTTATATCTAAAATTTCACAGACAGCACCAGTTTGCTCTGCTTCTGTGTCACGGGAACAAAGTCCATCTCACCACCGACTCATGGACTAGTAAGCAACGGCCCAGGCCTGCTATATCTCTGTGACAGCTCACTGGGTGTGCTGGGTGGGATTTCTCTGAGGGGTGACTGGATTACACGGCTCGGCGGCACGCTATTCATAACGCAGGGATGGTGCAGGGCTCTTTTCCAACCGGTCCTCTGGTTAGGCATCACGTAGCCCAGAGGACACCGGCATCGTTGTAATTATTATGCCTTGGAGGACCGTCCACACCAACAGGTACAGCGTAGCTTTGTGGACGGCTCTATGCAACAGAGACACCCACACAATCGAGGCTGGCTGGGTGACAAGGAACCTTGTAGCCAGGCAAGGTGCGTGTGCGCTAACGGGCGAAATCTGATGGCCGCCTTAGATCAGGTAGGCTGGAGCACATCCCATTGCTGGCAATGTTATGAACCTTGTCATCCAGAAATTTCTAAAAGAGCTACCGGGTTGACTGCTGCTGAAGGAAGGCTCGAGGTTTGAGGTTAGCATTCACCACCGTTCCGACAACCCTGCCTCGTCCGCCTGGCGAGTTGCAGCGTCAGATCTGCTCACCGTCAAACCGGCTCATTGTTGAAGTCGGCACACGTGGAAGTCTCACAACCTCATCCACATGCTCAGCGATTGTAAAGCTAGACTGCGCAATGCATTACGTCGAGTAAAATACAAAGTGACAAATGCCTGACAAGCAGCTGGTACGGACCTTCGGGTGTTTGAACCCACTAGACGTGGAGGCAGGTTGAAAGCGCTCTGCACCAGCCTTGCCAGTTTTGAATGAAAAGAAAAGCCACACAAATTGGTCAGTGGCGGACAATTCCTTGTCAGCTAATGCGCATTGTTCTGGTGAATCTTACTCCCTGAGAACTATTCTTTGGAACTCTGAAACAACAGCGTCCATGCGGAAAGAGGAGGAGCGGGACACAGATTGCCGGAACCAACGGAGCTTTCTCTCCGTCAAATCCACAGGCTCCGACAAGTTTTCTCTCATATTCACGGTCTTCATTAGCAGTGTTGGGGGTCCAGAGACTATGTGCTAGGTGTGGGCATCAGCTTCTCTGGAGCCTTCTTCTCAGCTATGTCAGGGCTCGTGTTGAAGCTGTGCAGTGATGGCTAGGCAGAGGAAGGAGGAGGCGGGATGGTGTTCCTTGTACCGTATGTTACGACGTCCCTGCCATTGGAAAGTGGTTGGCGCGAATTTGAGGCGGGCAGGAGGAAGATTGAGGGAAGATCAGTTTGTAGTGCCCCTCGACCAGAGGCATGGGAAATCAAGGGCTCCTTCTCTACAGAGTGCTTGGATGCTCTCTTTTCCATCGAATCCTGATCCTTCGCATTAAGCCATCAAAATGAACAAACAGTTACTGGTGTGGCCACCATCCTGGATCCCCCGGTACAAAAATCAAAAATCAGCACTTTCCTGTCCACCCCTCCAAAATAGAGAGTAAA
Source organism: Phyllomedusa bahiana (assembly GCA_025379985.1). Classification (NCBI taxonomy): domain Eukaryota; kingdom Metazoa; phylum Chordata; class Amphibia; order Anura; family Hylidae; genus Phyllomedusa; species Phyllomedusa bahiana. Next base: position 33,816 of record JAODAL010000713.1, read on the forward strand.
ATGCAGGAAATGGATGACTTGTGTGATTGTATAACTGGACGACATCCTGTTGCAGTTCCTGCCTACACGTTCCCAAGGTCAGTTTGGAAAACACCATCAGCCGATGTGACTGCAGTGAGTGCTAAAGTAGGCGTAGGCGGCTAGCAGCAGGCAAGGTGGGCAGAAGACTTATGGGTGACACTCTGGTATTCTTTCTTTACCACATCACCAACGCATGCATGCAGGGACACATCTCAAAACACCAGGAGATCAAGCTAAGATCACTGGTGCGAATCGGGACTTTCTGGTCTCAACTCGATGTTTTTGCATGTGTTCGGACCTATAGGACTTCTGGGTATCCTAAAATGGACCGATGGCTAACAGAGCAGCTGGCTCGTCACGCCATAGAGGTGTTTTCAGCCCAGAAGCCAGACCGTCATTCTGAGCGGACCATTCAGCACAGACTGGAGGGAGTCATATTCAGACTAAACGCATCGGCTTTCCACAGATAATGTGGATCGATTTAGACTGTTCATCAAAGTGAATCAGGCTAAGGATCCTCTTGATGCATGTTGTGGCCCATTTGCAGCAGGTCACCCGAATAGTTGCCAGTATACTTACTCCTAATTCCTTTTCAACAGAAATGGTCCTCTTGAAAACTTTTTTTTAAAACTGGATCTTTCATACTGCACAGTTTTCTTCTCTTTTCCAACAGTTACATTTTTGCTGGTTTTTGCTCGTGAGGAGACTGTATCAAGACGACTAGGTTTCATGACAACAACGTATTACCATTTATCATTTATGTTAGATGTTTTCGGGCATTGTCAATGTTTTGAGGTCATGGTTGCTGTGAGATACAGCAAATAATCATAGGTCCTTTGGAACAGAAATGTGACTTAATCAAGTGGCATTTCAACCAGCAAATTTTGTAATAGTGGGTGTAGTGTCATATTATAATTTTTTTGGGGATCATGTTTGCTGTGAGATACTGCTATAATTATGCGTCTTTGGACAGAAATGTGGCTTATACAGTGGATTTCTCCCCCTCCACAGTTTTTAATAGTGGCTGAGAAGTCATATTATAATTTTTATTGATGGGTCTGTAGCTGTGAGATACAGCTCAATAATCATGGTCTCTTTGTAACAGAATGTGGCTCTTCTAAGTGTGCTCATTTCTCTCTCACAATTTTTAAAAAATTGGTGAGATGTCATTTTATATTAATTTTTGGGTCATGCTGCTTTTGAAAATGCAGCAAATTATACAGGGTCCTATTATATAAAAATGTTGTTTTCTAACCAGACATTTGTTACTTCACAAATGACCAAAGTGGCTCACAGGGTCATGCTCTTGAATTGTTAGGGGGCATTTTGCTGTGCACATGTCAGCTTATTACTTTAAAGGTCCTATTCTAAATAAAAATAAAAAAATGTTGTTTTAAAGACTTTTGTTCTTCAACTATTGCACACAAAGTGGCTCAATGGTCATGCTTTGAAATTTTTGGACGGGCTTTTTTGCTGTGACATGCAGCTATACTACTGGTCCTTATTCTAAAAAAACTGTTCGGTTCTAAAACCGACATCTTTGCTTCTTCACCAATTGTACAAGAGTGGTCAAGGGGTGATGTGCTGTTCAGAAAAGGGATAGGTAGTACACTGTTAAGGGACACATATTGCAAAATGACTTGTTTTTGCAAGATCTTTAACATAGCTATCAAATCCCTGTATGAGACAACCCATTTAATACAATGAAAAAAGATTGAAACAAAGACATGGTGGGATACATCCTATTTTACAATGTGTCTTTCTAGGAATTAACAAGAACTAAAAACATCTTGCATGTACAACAATAGCTGTTTAAAAAATTCCTTCCTGACTATGTAAAAGGGAGGTACAGGAAACACTTGACAGATGTTCCAGGTATATTCAGAGGACATGGGGGAGTATGGCGCCACGGACAGAGAACAAAGTACAAGACCATTTTTCTCCAGCAGTTGAGTTAAAAATGAGGAAATGAATGCCAAGATAAAGGGCACCTGGGTGTAACTGGAGCGTTAACCACCAGTATTTCCAAGTGAAGCTCACTTGGTCCACACATCATACGGTGGGCAAGCGACTACCCAGGTATTGGACTGTGTGTGACAGTGGAAGGCTGGAGTTCTCACACTTCCGCTTCCGCAATCGGCTTAGCACGACAGTTTTGTTGCTGCGTCATCAGGGATTTAACTGCGTTCGTCTACATAGATGACTAGGGACGCCCAGCCTGGGCTTTCACCGCACCCACTGTAACTAGGCCCTGGGACATGCTGCGTGGCCCAGGAAAGGGTATAGTCAATTGTCCAGTTCACTAAAATGGTGGTTGAAAGGACTCATTTTTCCTGGGCACTTTTTTATTGTGCGGGGGTCCATGCAGGTTGGGGCTCATGCTGTGGCCCAGGACCAGGTAATTGTTTCAATGTTCCAGTGAAAACTAAATGGTGGTTGAATGACTCCTTTCCGGGCACTTTTTTAATGTGGGTTCATGCAGGTTTGGGCTCTTGCTGTGTGCCCGGGGACATGTATAGCTCAATGATCCAGTGAAACTATATGGTGGTTGAAAGACTACTTTTTCCGGCCAACTTTTTAAATGTGGGGGTAATGCAGGTTTCGGGCTCAGGCTGTGGCCAGGAACAGGTATAGTCAATGTCACAGATGAAAAACTTAATGGTGGTTGTAAGACTCCTTTTTGCCTGGCTCTTTTTATTTGTCGGGGGTCTTTGCAGGTTTGGGGCTCATGCTGCGTTTCCAGGACAGGGATATATCAATGTCTGTTTACAAGTACAACAGATTGCGTTCAAATCTTACTGCCTTATGGCACTTTTTAATTTTTGGGTGATGAGGTTTAAGGGTCAGGCTGTATGGTACAAGTGTGTTGCTAAGATGTAGACATGGATCCATTTTGGACTGCGTGTTGGATTTTAATTTAAGATTCTCCCAGCCTTGTTGGTTGTAATATGTTAGGTGTTGTTGCTCTCCCAATAGATTTAATGGTGATGAGCTAGATCGATGCTCACTATAGAAAAAACCTTCTATCGTATTGCGGAAACCCGAATAATCGACTATTCGTCGATCTCGATAGCCAACGCAATCGCTCAACACTAAAGGGGATGTATACGCTTCTTCAGTTCACTGTGTTTCATTTGTTGCTCTTCAGACCTTCCTCAGCTTCTACAATATCACTTCCCAGCTGGGTGTTTCTTAATTGTATGGGGGGATGTACATCATACTGTTCATGCTCGTCTACCGTGTCACCCCCCCCTATCGAGTCCACATGTCACTGTCGTCATTCACCACATATCAGTCTTTTTTCGTATGTATGATCTTTCATACCGCAGGCTCTGCATTCAGTCTAGTACAATCTTCTATGAATCAGAGCACTGAATCTTCTCCTCTCACTGCTGGATGTTTGTTTCAATTGAATCCACGTCTTCTATGAACTCCTCCAGAGCAGCACAGATTCTCTTCTTATGCTTAAAACCAGGAGCATTTAGGTTACGAGCACACCATTTGCTGTTTTCTGATTTGTAGAAGCCCTGCTATGTTCTTCTGGCTGTGCAGTGTGAAAATTTGCTGTCAGTCCACCTTACTTTGTAGTGAGAGACGGCAGCCTAATGGCTCTTCTATGTTTGCATTAGGCAACAGGTTGCACAATTCTGCTGTTTTCTGAATGCTGATGCAGGTAGCAGTGCCTCATGTGTCTTTGCTGGCTGTGCAGAGTGAAATTGTGCGGTCCCTTACTTTGAGTTAAGAGAGGCAGGGTATGAATACGAACCCCGGGGGGGGGCCGGACATGAATGTAAATTAGTAGAGCTGGCCATGAAAGGAAGGTGGAATTCGGCTGCACTGGGGAACCAGTGTTTACAGGAACATGAATATAAGGGAGGACAGTTGGAAAACAAGGACACCTTTGCTAATGACATCCATTGCAAAGTTGCTTGTTTTCACTGTCACCTTATTCTGATGACCATTTAATAAAATAATATACCTCTTTAATTTTATATAACTTTTTTTATTAAATTTAAATAATTTAATTTTATATAGTTTGATAATTATCTATATCTACTTTTATATTATTGTACGGTATATAGTTGAGAAATAATTGTAATTTTTGCAATAATGCCAAACATAGATCACCTTCGACCACTCTGGTTCTGGCAGGCCATATTGAAATAGATTTACGTGTTCGAGCAGTAATGCACCTAGTTTTGCTGACCCGCATTCATACATGTGTCTAATATTAATGTGGTGTGACGCCCCCAGAACGCCCCCACATGTTAGGTGCATTAAAAACTGTCAAGTCTTGCGAACAATGTACTTAACACATTCTTTTGGCGCATTATAAATCACAGTCTGCTTACTTTTGCTGTATTTTAAGCTAGAAAAGGATGAAAACCCCTTTCATACATGTCTCCCATAACATTTGCCATTTTGGTCTGACCAGAGCACGTTCTTCCACATGATTGGTGTGTCCCCTACATAGCTTTTTGCAAACTGAAAACGGGACTTCTTATTGCTTGTTTTCAACAATGGCTTTCTTCTGCCACTCTTCCATTAGGCCAGATTTGTGGAGTACAGGACTAGTAGTTGTCCTTTGGACAGATTCTCCCACCTGAGCTGTGGATCTCTGCAGCTACTCCAGAGCTCTTGGCTGCTTCTCTAGTTAGTGTTTCCTTGTCTGGGCTGTTAGTTCAGGTAGACAATCATGTTATGGTAGGTTAGCAGTTGTGCCATACTCCTTCCATTTAGACCCTGTTCACACGACGGATTTGGCCGCGGTTATGGTGCCGCGGTTCTAGACGCGGTTTTGCGGCAAAACCAGCCGACCAAATCAGCGGCACAGTTTATTAAAATGGTTTCATATTGGTACAGCGTTAATATTCACACGCTCGAGGGTGTGCGGGCACGCGGCATTGGCCAGAGTGTTTGTGAAACTATCCTGTTCATTTCTTGACAGGGAGACCTCAGTGTGGCGGCTCCGCGGTGTTGCCGCGGGTGTCGCCGTGGCCGGTGCGCGGCTGGGCCGCGGCTGGCGGCGCAGTTAGCCCCCTGCCTACTAATTTGCACGGTGGAAAACCCTCGCCGCAAGCCGCGCCCCAAACCACGCCCCACTTGTGCCGCGACCACGGCCCGCGCCCGCGCCGCAAATCAGCGTCCGGGAAACTGCGAGTTTGCGGCGTGGTTAGGAGAGCAGCCCGCCGGGCACAATTCCGTTGTGTGAACGGGGCCTTACAGATGATGGATTTAACAGTGCTCTGTGAGATTTCAGAGCTTGGGCTACTTTTTAAAATCTAACCCTGCAATACACTTCCCCACCACTCTATCCCTAAGCTGCCTGGTGTGCTCCTTGGTTTTTATGATGCTGTTTGTTCACAAATGCTCTCTAACAAACCTCTGAGGCCTTCACAAAACAGCTGTAGTTACACTGAAAATACATTACATAAAGATTTATTTTATTTGGTAATTAGGTGACTTCTAAATGCAATTAGGCACACTGGGATTTATTTAGGTGTGTCAGACTACAGGAGTTTGAATACATATGCATGCCACACTTTTCAGTTTTTTCATTTGCAAACATTTCGAAAACAATGTATAATTTTCTTTACACTTCACAAATACTTGCTACTTTGTGTTGCTCTATCACATAAAATATCAATAAAATCCATTGGCTGTAATATTTTAAAATGAGGAAAAGTTCAAGGGGTATGAATACTTTTGCAACCCATCTAAAGGGTTAGGTAGTGGGATAAGAGTTAGATCTGATCCCGGTAGTTGCAGCCGGGTATATTACAGCTGATAAGTGCTGCAGATAGCATAAGTTTATGGTAGTGTTAAAACGTTTTACTTCTTAGACAAAGTCACAGGCATGATTGGTTATATGTGTATGACACAAAACGCTTGTAGGGGTTGACCACTTCATAAGAAAATTATAGCAGCAGCTCCCAGGCCCCCAGTAAAATCAAACAGCTGATACGCACCTCTGGTCCCTGGTTCCAGGGCTGACCTCTCTGGTCTTTCATTGACATGCTATCACTTCTGAATGGGGATATTACAGCTGCAGCCACTGATTAGCTGCAGCGGTCACATTTCTCTACTTGCATCATTGTTCGGAGCTGTTCACTTCTGAACAATGATGTAAATTAGTGACATATGACCGCTGCAGCTAATCAGTGGCTCCAGCAGAAATATCCCTGTTTAGTAGTGACAGAATAATCAACAGAAGATCAATGAGATGTGGCACTAGAACCGGGGACTGGAGGTTGGAGAGTATATCTTTTTTTATTTTACTGAGGGCCCAAGAGCTGCTGCTATCATTTTCTCATGGCCCTATTTCAAATTTATGGGCACAAAAGCCCAATGATTACTAAACAGTAGTCCCTCAACATACAATATTAAATGGCTGCAAGCTGACCATTGTTTGTTGAAACCAAAACTTTACGGAAAACTGATAATTATTTCTAAGTCCCCAAAATATCATCCAACATAATGCAAAATGAAGATGAAAGAAAACGAAGCAGATAATTAATAAAGATAAAGTAATCCCTTACATGTAACATCAGAAATAGCTGTTGGGAGCTGGAAATCCCTTTCTATGCCAAGAATAGGAACTTCTTTGGGTCTATTACTTTATACACAATGTGAGAAAAAAATAAATGGGCCCACCAATATGTGGTACCTGTAATGGTCGGAGGTAGTGGATCCTCTGGACCACCGCAAGCAATGGTGTAAGCCACGCCAGGGAGCGGAATCTAAGTAGGTCCCGGTTTTCACCAGAGCCCACCGCAAAGCGGGATGGACTTGCTGCGGCGGGAGTCTACCAGGTCGCTAACCCTGACGTGACTTGCTTGCGGAGGCAGCCGAGGTGTAGCGAGGTACAGAATCGTCAGGCAGGCTCGTGGTCGGGGACAGGCAGAAGGTCAGGTCAGACGGCTCTGGTTCGTAGTCGTGGACAGGCAAAGGATCAGGGCAGGCAGCTAGATTCATGGTTGAGGACAGGCAGAAGGAACGGTACACGGTAATCAGAACAAGGCAAACAGGAACGCTTTCTCTAAAGGCTACAGGCACTAAAGATCCGGCAGGGTTACCAGGAAGAGGCCGGCTTTAAATAGGAGCAGTGTCCGGTAATGGCCAATTACCGATGCACTGTCCCTTTAAATTTCCCACTGCCGGCGCGCGCCCTAGGGAGTGGGGCCGCGCGCGCCGCGGGACAGAGGCGGACGGAGCAGGAGCGTGGTCGGGTAAGGCCCCGTTCACACGGCTTATTCTGCCGCGGATTGGCGGCGTACTGCGCGCCAGATTTGCGCTTCAGTACAGCGCCAATCCGCGGCAGCAATTACGGTAATCCACTGCTCTCATTGAGAACAGTGGAATCCGTCGCTCCTCCCTTCTCGGCGAATCCGCCGCGGGGGGAGAAAGTGACATGCACATTATTTACGGCGCGCCGTAAACAATGCATTGTCTATGGGGCCGGGAGCGGTGCCCCCGCCGCGCTGCGGGCCCGCCCCGTCCACCTTATTCACGGCGGATTTGTGCGCTCAATACGGCGCACAAATCCGTCGGGAATAAGCCATGTGAACACGGCCTAAGTGGCCTTGGGCACCTGCAGGTTGGCGAGCGGACCCCTGACCCGACGTGAGGGACGGGGAACCGCTCAGTATCGGGACACGGATGCGTCTGCGACCCGGGACGAGGGTCGCAGGGGCATCCGTGACAGTACCCAAAGAAGATGCTCATCCTGGCACATGTAAAGAGCAGTACAGGACATGTAGTATCGCACTGTACTGTATAGAGGTGCTACCAGACCTCCAATCACCAGATGTACTTCACTAATACAGATGTTTTACAAATAAAATGTTAATGATGATTGGTTGAATCTTCCGGTCAATCACATGTGCCACAGATGAGCAGTGATCAGCAGTGAGATTGTATGGTAAGTGTGGGTTCAAGATACAATGTCCCAGGAAAAACCATTGTATGGTGAGAATATTGTTTCCTTATGCCACTGTAACTTGAAGGATCACTGTACATTCTAGATGGCAACATACCACTGACAGTATACACACTTTATTGTCCTGGAACTTAACTTGAACAGTTATTTTAATTATAACTAAGCCTGTCCAGTGACATAACTATACCTCTATTAAGATGAATGAACAATATGAGATGAACACTGGTATTACAGATTTTTGGAGAAAATATTTTCTCAATCCCATTTATTCCCAGCCATTGTTTTACCCTAGTAGAAAGTATCTCATAACAGACAAGAGTGGGTGGTCCCTCCTATTTATTTTTTCTTCTAATTTACATTATTGAAAAGAAAAAAAAGAAGAAGAAGAAAAATAAGAAGTGATTTTTGTTACGTGAGATATAGTGAACTGAAGTCATTTAGAAAACATGTAATAGGTGGAGGGAGGAGGGAGAGGCCATAAAGAAAACAGTATTTGCTGCATACATGCAGACAGATCACTTTTAGAAGGATGGGAATCTGTCAGTAAAGTGGCTGTTGGCAAGAATGGGGAGAGAGCAGGAAATGAGAACAAGCTATACAAAACTGCTGTCATATTTAAATGAGCCAGTCTGAGGGTAGGATATTTACATTGCTTGCTCTCTTGGTATATTTACTCTGGATTAATCCTATCTTAAGGTCTGGGTAATTTGAAATTGTTTATTGAATTTCTGTTTAGGTAGAACAACATTGGCACAGAGAGCCTTGTATCAGGAGTGAGATAAAGTCCTTTTCTCAAGATTACAGCATCCAGCCAAAGTCATTACTAGCAAGTCACCTCTAGCTTTCTGTTCCCACCAAAATATTGAGGCAGCAAAATATCATGCGGAATACCTTTTGGCAAAACGTATTTCCTGTTGCTTATATGGCTATGACGTATTCTGCAGTAATGTGCAAAGCTCCACAGGACTAACATTACCTTTTATTCCCAGTAGGATTATGGGGTAAACAGATCCAACATGTATCCAACACGCAACTGCGTGTTTGGATGCTTGTTGGATGCAGCAGGATCGCACCCTATAGTTTTGGACCAAGAATTGTCATGTCAATTCTTGGAACAGATCCGAAAGACTCAAGGAGACACGCATCAGCGATCACTCGTGTGAACGCGATGCGTGTTTCATATTAAAAGCAATGTAAATCACATTGCTCATTGTTAGATACGTGTTTGGGTCCATCTAGGGTCCAACAGACTGATCCAAACACGTATCTAAAAATGTATGTTCACACGGACTTAACACGCTGTGTGAACATACCCTTATAGTTAGAAACAAATGTGGTGTTAAGTCCTTCAGACTTGTATGGAAATGGACAAACTGGTGACCACCTCAATGAAGAAGATGGTGCAACAGGAAATATACACACACAGTCTATTGCAATGACTGGCTCAGTGATTAACACTGTTACCTTGCACCTCTGGGGTCCTGGGTTCAAATCCCACCAAGACAACATGCAAAGCAATTGTATGTTCTCCCCATGTTTGCATGGGTTTCCTCCAGGTACTCCAGTTTCCCCCACACTCCAAAAGCATTCTGTTACTTAGAATGTGAGCCCCAATGTAATGGTGCTGAACAAAATAAACTCAGGAATGCTTACTTGCTAGAAGCACGTCAGACTTGTTGGTTACAGTTGACGTATATACAAGTTTAATAAGAATAGCAGCTCTCACTTGTTTGCAGCTGGAGATTCAAATACAGCCCACTTGTTTATAGCCCAGACAGCAAGTTTTACAAACTCAGGATCAGTCAAATCTTTGTGTAGCCACAGCTTTTACCTGTCACTCTTTTTTTTTTTTAGCCCAGCACCACACTTGGTTTGCTGTTTTGTAACTGTGCTAATAACTGATTTTCACACAAGCCAGAAACTGTCAGGCTTTGTCTCTCAGTCTAACTTACAACCCTTACTGGCAGGAGACCTCCTTGTTTTATGCAAGCATGGGGATTGGTTTACAAAAGGGTCATACAACCACACAACCAGCCATCACCTCTACCTCCAGGACCTGACTACCTAACAGCAACATGGCACATGAGGCAAGGAATCTTCAGCCATGGTGTTGTTAAACTGCACAGAAACTGCAGCTATAGTCCAAAAACATAACATAAGGTTAATATTAAATGGGTTGTCCATTAAAAAAATGATATGGCATTGGTTCAGGATGGTCCAAAAAATAAAAAATAAACTAACACTTACCTAGCTGTCCCCCACTGCTGCCACCCCAGAGCTGCCCACAATCTACTTTTTTTGACTTCCATGTTCTGCTCTCAACACGCTGGAGAAGCTTGTGCTCCACTGTAAGAGTATGATTAGACGGCATTTAGCAGTGTGCAAAAGTGGGCACCCCAAACACCGCTTTGGAACTAACGGCTTACGCCGTGTAAATAGCCCAAGGTAGTTCCCTGCCTCCTATACTTTAAACCACTAAGCGACATTTACGCCTGCAAAGAAGTGGCATGTCACTTCTTTGCAGATGCCCACAAAATTACGATCGTAAAATACGGGGCGTATTATTGACGCCACATATTTTACATTGAAGTCTCCTGTATTAAACATTGTTTGGGCCCTATCTCTGCACATATGTTGGTGAAATTACGCCCAAAAAAGTGCAAAAGACGCCCAATGAACACTATGGGAACATACCCTAAGTGAATGGAGTACAAGTGGATCTCTGGGAGCTCCAGAGCAGCAGGGGACAGCTCGGTAAGTTTTAGGTTTTTTTTCTTTTTTGGACCACCCTGACCTCAATGCAGTATTATATTTTTAAAGGACAATCTTTTGAATTTCACACCAGCAATACAAAAGTTGCATTACCTACAACAAAAGGCAATGGAGTTAGACTGCATAATGGAATATGTCACCTTTCTACAGTACGACTGTAAGTCTCTCAGATGGTTTTAAGGAGGGCACCATACAGTTCCCATAACTTCCTGTTTTCACCTTCACAAATTTTAGACTTATAGAGCTAATTTCAAAGGAAGCCAGTTAACCTAGCTACATGTGTTTGAAATATTGTTTGGATATCGACATGAATAGGTGGAGAACAAAGAAGAGTCATGTAGATGTAGTCCATATTTGAATTTCAGACCGAGTACAGTAAGGCAATTCTGCTCACCAATAAGTCAAAGTGAAGCTCCTGGATGCATAGAGAAGCCATGTGTTAAAAAAGGTTTCTTGAATGCAGTAGTCTTCATCCTGTGGATCTCTAGCTATCTACAAAATACAACAGCATACGTCTTCCTGGACATGCTGGGCTTCAAGCTTTCTGACAGCTGAGAGTCACAGATTGAAGACCACTGCTTTAATGCATGTGGTTTTAACACCAGAAAGAGTGATGTGGTGTACAAGTCAGTGGAAAATACAGGATTTGTGTATTCAGCTGTGCTCAATGCTGTAGGAAATACTGCTGTCCCTGTACAGATGTAGTAATCCCTGAAAAAGGACTGGTGCATTATGATACTGTAAATCGATTTGCACCACTGTGGTACGTTTAGTTTAGTGGTTAGTTTAGTTATTATAATATGTAGACAGGGCCCGAACACCTTTTGTTTGATCTGTTAACTTCTTAATGATGCAGCAGTTTTTTGTTTTTTTTTCACCTACAGCCTTAACTTTTTTCTCTTCTGGCTACAGAGACATATGATGAGTTTTTATTGCAAGACAAGATGTACTTTTTACTAAACCATTAGATGTGTTGGACAGATTGCTAATAACTTTATGGTACATATCTTTTTTCTTTATTACTTGATTTCTACTGTAGGTTAAAATAATCCCATGTATTCTTCTTTGTTTAGTGATCATATAATAATAATAATCTTTATTTATATAGCGCCAACATATTCCGCAGCACTTTACAATTCTACACCACGACGCCCACCAGGCCCTCATCCACCATACCCCCACCGACCCACCCCAACCCCTCCCCCCCTCCCCCTACCCCGCCCCCCGTACCCCCCCCGACCCCCCCCCCCACTCCCCCCACCCCCCACCCCCCCCCCCCCCCCCCCCCCCCCCCCCCGCCCGTCCTTCCAGATGAGACACAGGTGTGAGGACCTGCTCGCGAGAGCTTACAATCTTTTAGGGTGTATGTATGGTGAGACGAATGGTAAGAAGTGCGTGTTTACAATGGTCCAGCCATGTTTCATTAATATCGAGGGGAGTTTACATAAAACTTGGGTGAACCAGCCACCCTGACAGTACAGCTATATACAGATAAGTGACTGTGAGTGGCCTAGTGTAGGGAGTGACAGATGTGTGTGATAGCCAGTGGGGGTTAGCAAGTAGGGATCTTGGTAGGCCAGATTGAGTAAATGGGTTCTCAAGGCACTTAAAACTATGAGGGTTGTGAATGTGCCTGATCGCCCGTGGTAGCATGTTCCAAAGAACTGGTGCAGCACGTGTGAAATCTTGGAGACGGGCATGGAAGGTTCAGATGATTGAGGAATGTAATCTGATATCAGGAGCAGAGCGGAAGGACAAGGGAGGGTGGTAGACAGAGATGAGGGAGGAGATGTGGGAGGGTGCAACACTGTGGAGAGCTTTATGGGTGAGAGTGATTAGTTTATGCTGTATTCTGTACTGGATGGGCAACCAGTGCTTTAATTGGACTCAGGGTAGAGGCATCAGTACTAGCGGCTGAAGAAAGACAAGCCTGGCTGCTGCTATTTCAGGGACTGATTGGAGAGGGGGGGACTTACGAGGTGGGAGACGATAAAGCAAGGAGTTGCAATAGTCAGTTGAGAAAGTATAAGAGCATAATGAGGTTGAGTTGTTTCCATAGTGAGAAATGGGATCGGATTCTGGAAATGTTCTTGAGGTGTAGGTGACAGGAGCGGGCAAGGGATTGGATATAGGGGGTAAAAGACAGACCAGAATTGAACATAATTGCAAGACAGTGGGCCTGCTGCCTAGGAGTTATGCTGGTACACACACTGAGAACAGGAACAGAAATAGCAGGGTGGAGTTGGTAGTAGATGGTTGAAGACAAGTTTCCAGTTTTAGTGAGGTTTTAGTTTCAGATGGAGGAGGACATAAATGTCAGAGGACCGTGGGACAGTGGCTAGGGTGATGTCACTTGAAGAGGTGTTAATTGGGTTTCCTCAGCCGTTAGAGATGGTACTGGAAGCAAAAATCTGCTGAATAGTCCGAAGTGGGGGCAGTGTAGAGTGAAAAAGAGGAAGGACCTTGAACTGTTACCTGAGGAATGCCAACAAACAAGAGAAGAGGTGAGGAGCGGTAGAACGGAACATGAGACACTGAAGGAAGCGGTCAGAGTGTTAGGATGAGAACCAAGAGAGAGCAATGTTCCTGTGATGCCAATGGCGCTCGTGCGCATGCGGAGGAGAAGGTGGTGATCCACGGTGTAAACGCTGCAGAGAGATCCAGGAGAAGCAACAACGAGTAGTTGCCCAGTGATTAAGCAGTGAGGAGATCATTAGAGACTTTAGTTAAAACAGTTTCTGTGGAATGTGGAGTGTGGAAACCTTATTGTAGAGGATCGAGAAGATAGTTAGCAGAGAGATAGCGGATTAGGCGAGAGTAGACCAAGCGTTCAGGAGTTGAAATAAAGGGAAGGTTTTAAAGACTGGCAGTAATAGCAGGTAGGATGGGGCCAGGAGGTTTTTAGTAAAGGGGTTATGATTGCCGTTGTTTAAGGAGGATGGAATAGATCTCAGTGGGGAGGAGAGAGAGACTTGAGATTTGCTGTTAGGTGAGAGGAGGACAGCTGGAGAAAAGGTGGGAGGGGAATGGGGTCACTAGAGCAGGTGGTGGGGTGTGCAGACAAGAGAAGCCTGGCTACTTCTTTTACTGTCGTTGAGTCAAGAGCTGAAAGCAGACTAGAAGGCATGTGGGGAGGGATAGAGTGGCTATTACTTGGGGATTTGGATGCAATGTTGTGAGGATATGTCTGATTCTGTATTGAAGTGAGTAGCCGGTCGTTCAGCACAGAGGTCAGTGACCGGGGCATGAGCTTTTAGGCCTGAGGAGGGAGTGGAACGTGTCAAACAGGCGTTTTGGGTTGTTGTGTAATGTTGAGATGAGGGAGGCGAAATATTTTTGTTTGGCGCAATACAGGGCAGTGTGGTAAGTCCGGAGCATGAATTTATAGTGGAGAAAAAGTCTGCCCAGGGCCCCCCTGCACGCCCTGAGCCTCACCTTTCTCCACGGATGCTCAGGCCACACCGGAATATCGCTGCACATGGCGAGTCTGAGGTGTGTGCCAAGGCTGCCGACGTCTGACTCTGGTGTGCGATGTGTGATGGTGCTAATATATCCAAAATGTCCCAAATATTCTTTGTTTATTGATCACAATAATCTGCCTTTGTTAATTTTTGTTTTTTTTCTATGGTTCTTGCCAACTGGTGAGAGCTATGCTTCATTGCACCTGGAGTTCCGTGAAGGAAAGACCACCATCAGCAACATTGTGGTGGAAACGTGTGATATGATCTGGCGGCATTTACAGCCGATAGTGATGCCAAGCCCCACCCCGGAGATTTGGCTACAGATTGCTGAAGGTTTTCAACCTGTGACCAATTTTCCCTAACTGCCTAGGGGCCATCGACGGTAAACACATATGTGTCAGGTTAAGCCATTTGAGAAAAGTCGTTGAACGTTCCTTTGGAATTTTGGCTAATAAGGGGAGGGTGCATTGCAGTTGAAGGAGGAAAATGTGGATCTGGTCATAAAAGTGGCATGTGTCCTAAATAAGTATGGCCGTAATTACGAGACAAGCACAGATATAGATGTAGGCACAGAGTCCATATTCCAAGACTGTCCACTGCCTTTCCCCACAGGGCATCATTCTGATTATGCAGTGCATGTGAGAGACACCTTCATGAACTACTGTATTTTTCAGACTATAAGACGCACCGGACCATAAGACACACATGGGTTTTAGAGGGGGAAAATAGGAAAAAAATTTAAGCAAAAAGTGCAGAATGAAGTGTAATTTTTTATGGTTAACATTTGGGGATTAGATTCGGACTTTTTGATCACTTTTTATTCCAATTTTGTAGGGGATATTAAATTACCAAAAAAACTACAATTTAGGCGTTTGGAATTTTTTGTCCTACAGTGTTCAGCGTACGAGATAAATGAAGTTGTATTATAATAGATTGGACTTTTACGGACGCGGCGATATCAAATATGTGTGATTTTATTTCTTTATTTGTAAAACGGCAAAATGGGGTGATTTAAACTTTATTTTTCTTTAAACCTTTTTTTTTTTACTTTAATACTCAGTCCCCCTAGGGTACTTGACCACTAAGGGGCACACTTCCCTTGTATATATCAGCGTCATTGTATTGTGTAGTGGGTTTTTTATTCATTCATTACCTATTACAGCCTGCCATAAGCAGGGTGTAATAAGTGTACATACATGGCTGCTGCAGAAGCTCATCATTCGGCTGGCAGCAGCGGAGGTGTTAAGAGCAGGGATGGATCCCTATCCACTGCCACCTGCCCACCCGCCATTATGCCCCCCGCCCCCCCCACTTATCTCCCGTTGCTGCAATTTAGTGTCTTTTGCCGCCTGCCCGCAACTTAATGCCGCCACTTGCCTGCAAATTAATGCACCCTATCTGCCGCAATTAATGTTGCAACCCGCCCCCCCTAACTGCCGCCGATGCACGAGCAGTCTCTAGTGGAAAAAGAGCGATGTGGGGAAGGGGCGCTGGGTTTAACCCTTTAAACCCCGCCGGGCTTCCCCGCAGCATAAATTCTTCCCCAGCTTCCGGCTGAGTTTTTGGATTAAGACGCTCCTTTTTTTCCCCCAAATTTGGGGGGGGAGTGCATCTTATGTTGAAAAATCGATATTTCATGAGCCCCAAAGGTGCTTTTGGTGGCTTTTTCCCTGAATGCATGGTGTAGCCCTCTCCGCATGTGGTTAAAATAATTAGTATGTCTGTTGCATACATTTTAACATCGTGTACTTGTGTCCCTTTTAGCTAAAAAATTTCAATAACAAAAGGCCTCTTTTTTTTTTTTTACTGTTACCTTTTAAATTTTTTTTAAAAAAATTTAAATTTTTAATTTGCTAGATTTTTGTCTTTTATTTTGATTTTTATGAGGAATTTGTATCTGTTGTCAAACAATTTCCCTATTATTTGTTTGTATAATAAAGGGCCCAATGGCCAAAAGGCCTTTTAAGGACGTAAAGCGAAAGAAAACATACAACTAAATTTTTTTTTATTTTTTAGTTTTTCTGTCTACTGTCCAAAAGGTCCTTTTGGCCCTTTTTTTAAAAAAAAAAATTTTGGGAAAATTTTTTGTGTGAACCGTTGTTTTCGTGTGGTTTTTTGTGTTATGGATGTAAAACAAAAAAACTTTTAAAATTGTGTATAATTATTATCTATATTAAAATTTTAGTAAAAATTTTATTTCTAGTAAAATTTCCCTAAATATGATTTGGCATATGTAAAATTTCTAAATTCTTAAACCCAAGATAGGAATCAGTGTAGGAAATCAAAGACTATTTCCCCCATAGCAACCAATCAGTGCCCTGTTTCATTTAGGGATCCTAAGAAAAAAAGGGATTAAAAATTTTTTGCAAAAGAAAATCTTTTGTTCTCTTCATATACGGAACCTTGGGTAAAATTTATGAACGGGGGTGCGCCAGAAGTCTGGTGTCTTTTTGGCATTAGCGCAGCCCCTTGCTATGTTTTAAAAAGCAACTCCAATATCAGGCAAATTTCAGAGTCCTGCGGGGCATGCAAGTTGTACATGGAGCCCCCCCCAGTGAGCGGAAACATAGTTGGTGGAGGTGGAGGAGGTAAGGAAAAATGGGGGGGGGGGACCCCTGGGGGGACGGACGAAAGAGGGGTATGTAGTGGTACTTCTGCCAAAACCCCCCTTAAGTGCTGGTGGAGGTGACCCGGCGCCCGTTATCCCCACTGGGGGAAAAAAATAAAACATCTCTCGCAGGGTGAGTGAGTGAAGACTGGGCACCCCCGCTGACAGTAGATTTTGAAGTTATCCAGATGATCGGGAGGGATATGGCAACAGTGACCTGAAATGTCTCTGGTGAAATGGTTCCAATCATCCTCATCGGATGTCGTATGAAGGACAGAGCTTCCGCTTCACCTTTCCTGTCTCTGTCTCTCCTACGATGGGTTCTTTCACTCACCCCGACGTTGGAAGAGGTGTTTGTGGGGGAAACGGGACATAATGTGGGGGTGAGCGCCGGAGTGGCAGCAGCAGGAGATGTTGCTGCACCAGGTGTCTCCTCCCCAGAGGTGTACCCCACCCCTGTAGGTCCTGGCAGTTCTTGTTCTTCTCCGCTGCTTCTTCTGTGGCAGAGACAACTGCGAAGGGGATCGGGTCCCTCTCCCTTAGCTGTGGTTCATCCTCTCTTGAGGGAACTCCGGCCTGGCTCTGGAGACATTGCCTGTTGACCTAGGCCCCACTTTGCCACTTCACGAAGCGGTCACGCACGTTTTTCCAACGTTTCATGACATCTTCAACTGTGGAAGAAATTATAATGGGTTATATTTAAAGGTGACTGACAAGTGACTTTTTTTAATTCTGGCCTTCCCGCATTACCT
Source organism: Phyllomedusa bahiana (assembly GCA_025379985.1). Taxonomy (NCBI): domain Eukaryota; kingdom Metazoa; phylum Chordata; class Amphibia; order Anura; family Hylidae; genus Phyllomedusa; species Phyllomedusa bahiana. The sequence goes on from JAODAL010000713.1 coordinate 51,369, forward strand.
ATTGCATTGCCTGTCACCACAACCTGTCAGTTATAAAAAGGGACATCAATGCTCTGACCACATGTGGCCACAGATCTGGTCACCTTTTGGAACTGACAATGTTTTGAAGTGACCGGAGCTGGAATAGGTAATGCGGGAAGGCCAGTGTAAAAAAGTGAATTAACATCAGCTTGACAATCAATACGACTACAATAGTCATATAAAAATTAACATACAGATGAGCCCCTGCTTTCAGGCATCATACCCGCTCCAGTCTCCTGGGTACAGCAACTAGCAGATTTCAATCCATGAACGGTTCTTCTGGATCCAGTTGCTGTACCCAGGGTCTCTTTTGTCCCAAAGCTCTGGGCGGGTATGTACCTGTCAGGACAAAAAAAGAAAACAAATTTTCATAGACTACCACCAATACTTGGACAAATGTGGCCAATAAAAAACACATCAGTATATTTAACAATAATGCAAACAAGCCTAATTTTTCACTTTCACTTTAAAGCACATGTGCATGTAAACAGCATAAAAATTTGGTTAGTTTAAGCTAAAAAGAAGATACATAGGGCGACATGTATGAACGGGCTTTTCGCCCGTTTTTTGGCGTATACTGCGCCTCCCAGCCCGAATCCCGCTGTCGGACGCGGGGATTCATTGTTAGGCGCAGTGTTCGCAACTTTCAGCTGCGCCCCGCATGAAGGGGCGGGCAGTGGGTGCGGGGTAGGCGTTCTGGGGCGGGACGCGGCGTGCTCGAAAACTCCGAGGCATGTACGATGGCGAGTCGGCAAAGCGAGGCGCAGTGCAGCGCTCGGCAGCTCCGACAGGCAGACCTGGTTTTTTTTGGTCTTAATGCTCCGACAGAGACGAAGTGAAGCAGGATCCGAACATGCGAGGAAGCATACAGAAGATCGCAACAGAAATCTCGGCGCTGCGCTCCGTGCAGCAGGAGTATGATTCCGAAAAAATCGCCTTTATAAAGGCGGAAAACATTGTCAGAAAAGAGCTGAACGTAAAAAATAAACATAATTAAAAAAAAATAACTTTCCAAAACTCTAGAACGGCGCTACATCAAGAATTATGATATTGGAAATTGCCGGGAAATACAGTATTCAAATTCTGAAACCTATTCTCATTGGTCGGCATAAACCAGCAATCAGAATAGGAGCGACAGTGAACCTTTAAAAAACCTATGGGAAAGGATTGACCAATCAGAATCCACGGGGGGGATAATTCAAAATACAGTAAAAAGACAGAAAAGAGCTGATTGGCTGAGCTAGGGGGGCTTGGCTAGCTCGGCCAATCACAATAGGAGCGACAAAGACCCATTCTAGTCTATGGAGAATTTTAGACCAATCAGAATCCACGGCGGGATAATTAAAAATTACAGTAAAAAGACGGGAAAAGAGCTGTTTGGCTGAGCTAGCGGGTGCTTGGCTATTCCAGCCAATCAGAGCGCGAGCTACTTCTCCCATTATAGTCTATGGAGAGATGGGCACTGAATCTCGGCGCTCAGCGCCGTGCGGATGAAGTTTTTAATCAAAAAATTATTTTTATTAAGTGTAAAACAGTATCAGATACAGCGATGAAACCTTTTTTTACAAAAAAGCAGTTTAAAACCCGAACAACGCGTTTGTCGCCGAGACCGGCGCTACATAGGGAATTGCAATAGAAAAAATTGCCGGGAAATACAGTAATTAAATTGTTTAAGCTATTTCATTGGTGGCGAAGCCAGCCAATCAGAATAGGGCCAAAGACCCATTTATCCTATGGAGAGTTTGGACCAATCAGAATAGGAGGACAGGGGCCCTTCAAACCTATGAAGGAGTATTAGCCATCGAATGGAGCGACAAAGACCATTAATCCTATGGGAATTTGGGGAAATAGAATAGGGGACAGGGGCCCCATTCAAAACTTGAAGAGTATTAACAATCGAATAGGAGCAACAAGTCCATTATATCCTATGGAGAAGTTTGGACCAATAAAATTAAAGGCGGGACAGTTAAAAATAAGAAAAAAGAAGAAAAGAGTGATTGGTGAGTACGGTGGCTTGGTACCCCAGCCAATAGAGCGCGAGTACTTCCCCCTTTAGTCTATGAGAGATGGGCGCTCTGAAACTCGGCCTCGCCCCGTGCGGATGAAGTATTTTAAAAAATGATTTTTATTAAAAAAAACATTTCAGATAAGAGCAGAACCCTTTTTCAAATAAAGCAGAAAAAACCAAACAACGCGTTGTCCCCGAGAGGGTACATAGGAATTGAAATAGAGAGAATCCGGGAAATACAGAAATTCAAATTGTTTAAGTTTCTCATTGGTCAGCATAAACCCGCAATCAGAATAGGAGCGACAATGTCCCATTATAAACCTATGGTGGAGAATTGACCAATCCCGATAGGAGCGACAATGTCCCATTATATCCTATGGAGAAAAATTGACCAATCATTTTTCAAAGGTGGGACAGTTCAAAATTACACTAAAAATGCAGAAAACGAGCTGATTGGTTGAAGCGGCGGGGGCTCGTCCAGCTTAGCCAATCAGAGCGCGAGCTTTCTTTCTCATAGAGTTCTATGGGGGAAAAGAAATTCTGAGCGCGCTCTGTGATTGGCTAAATTAAAGAGGCGCCGTTATTTTGGACCAATGGGAGAGCGAGCAACGCTCCTATGGGTTTTCTAAAGCAATCTGAAATAAAACTGTACATGGCCCAAATCAAATTATAACACTACAGAAGTGGTCCCGAAAGTGTTTATAAAACGATTTATATATGGGGGTAACGAAAAAAATAATTAAATCAATAAAATCATGTTTATTTTTTTTATTTTTGTTGCACCCATACTATTGATCCTTGGCTAACGAAATAAAGAAATAAACATGATTTTATTGATGTAATATTTTTTGTTCGTTACCTCCATATTATTGTTCGTTTTATATACACATTGGGACAACTTCTGTAGTGTTATAATTTGATTTCGGCCATGTACAGTTTTATTTCAGATTGCATTAGAAAACCCATAGGAGCGTTGCTCGCTCTCCCATTGGTCCAAAAAACGGGCCTCTTTTAACTTAGCCAATCCACAGAGCGCGCTCAGAATTTCTTTTCCCCATAGAACTCTATGAGGAAGTAGCTCGCGCTTGATGGCTAAGTGGACGAGCCCCCCCCGCTTCAACCAATCAGCTCGTTTCTGCATTTTTACTGTATTTTGAACTGTCCCGCCTTTGAATTTTGATTGGTCCAAAACTTCTCCTTAGGAAAATAATGGGACTTTGTTGCTCCTATTCTGATTGGTTAATACTTCTTCATAGTTATAATGGGACATTGTCGCTCCTATTCTGATTGGCGGTTTATGCCGACCAATGAGAATAGCTTAAACAATTTGAAAATTACTGTATTCCCGGCGATTTCTATCTATTGATTTCCCCATGTAGCGCGGTCTCGGCGACAAACGCGTTGTTCGGGTTTTTAACTGCTTTATTTGTAAAGAAAGGGTTCGGCTCTTTTTTCTGATAATGTTTTACATTTAATAAAAATAATTTTTTGATTAATACTTCATGCCGCCGGCGCTGAGCGCGAGATTTCAGTGCGCCCCTCTCCCATAGACTATAATGGGAGAAGTAGCTCGCGCTCTGATTAGCTGGGATAGCCAAGCACCCACTAGCTCAGCCCTCAGCTCTTTTCTGTCTTTTTACTGTATTTTGAATTATCCCCCGTGGATTCTGATTGGTCTAAACTTCTCCCTAGACTAGATGGGTCTTTGTCGCTCCTATTCTGATTGGTCAATAATTCTCCATAAAGGGTAGAAATGGGTCTCCTGTCGCCTATTTTGATTGGCCGGTTTATGCCAAACCCAATTTAGAATAGCTTTCTGAATTTGAATTACTGTATTTCCCGGCAATTTCCTATATCCTCATTCTTGAATTTGGTTATTGGAAAGTGGGGTTGTGTTTTGTATTTTTTATTTTTTTGGTTTCTGCTCTTTTCCTGAGGAATGTTGAATGCCTTTTTTAAAGGCGATTTTGATTCATACTCCGCAACCGACATCTGGATGATTTCTCGCTGTTCCAGCCTGTCTCGCATCGGAACTGTTTTTCGGCGCAGCCCCCGCACGGCGCCTAAGTCCCGCACTGCGCCATGTCCCGCAACTGTGCCCCACACTCCTGGCGAGGCGCAGGGAACTTTTCCCCCCATGTATGGTGCGCACCTCCGGCGGCGAAATCATAGGCGCACGCCGCACTGCGCCTCGGTCCCCGCACTGCGGCCTAACACCCCTGGCCAGGCGCGGTGGACTTTTCCCGCATGTATGAAACCCCCATACCTCCGGCGCCGAATATAGGCGCAGCCCCGCACTGCGCCTCGGACCCGCACTGCGCCTAAAAAAAATGGCGCGGCGGACTTTAACCCTGCTATCTATGAGCGCGCCCCGGCCCCGACATAAATAGGCGCAGATTCCGCCGGAAAACTGGCGGAAAGGAGCGCCCCGACCCGCGGGATTCATACATGTGGCCCATAGATTCTCGTTCACACTGACACTCACCTCAGAGATCAGTCTCATAACATCCATGTCCATGCGGTGGTATGTTTTGGGAATGCATGCTGATCTGTCCTCTTCCATCCAGCCCAGGAAGTGCTGTGCAGGTCCTTCCTGTGTTAAAAAAGTGCAAAATGATCTGCAAAAACACACCCACTACAGGTGGGATCATTTTTCTGACCGCCGGCGGTGTGAAAAAACGTCCGGCAGAAAATCCGTTCAGTGGGGACTGCTGAATGGATTTTCTATTAAAGTCTAGGGGAAGGGTTGCTTGTCGGTTTTCACACGGTTTCTAAAACCGCAAACTGTCTGAAAAACCGACCAATAAACCTTGCAATGGTGACAAGCCCTAACTACCATAAGAGAGGATGATCATACAGTGTATAAAGTAATAATTTCTACTATGTGCTCTACTCAGTACTACTAATCCTGTCTTTTTTGTTAATGTGAAACAGTAAAATAGTAGATACATTTTATTTTCTAACCCTTTTACAGTGAATGCTACAGTTAATGAAGCTGAAAACCAGGTAGTGGGGTTAATAATGTTTGAAGGCAGCACAGAAACTTACATAGGAAGCATAAAATACCATAGAATTTCAAGTCTCTGGATTGCGCATAACTCAATTAGGAATTGTATTTATTTATTTTGTATTTTTCATTTAGTGAATTGTTTTCAGCAGTAAACACAAAATATAATCGCTCACATTATGCCATCGATCCAGTAAGAATTACAATCTAGCTTCCCTATCACACGCATGCTACAGTCATTTATATAGGAGGTCCTCCGACTTACCAATATGTATGGGCGGAGGGAGACATGGAGTGCAATAAACTATGACAAACTCCAGTGTAGGCTAAACATATTTGCACTATGTTGTGCCATAGTTGTGGCTATGGAGTTATGGTGTACTATATTATCATACCTTTACTGCTGTCAAGTCAAAAAAGGTCATGTTATTTTGTCTGATTGTATGTATTGCAGTAAACTTGCTGTCGTTTCTGTGCAGTTGGCAACATGACGGGAAGGTATTATTTTATGCCATGCTGCTGTTTAGTGGTTGAGAGGACCTAGAACTGTAGGTGGCTGTGATTGCTGGATGCATAGCCTTGTGACTATTTTGTGGGCATGTTCATGTGCTTTTTTTTAAGCAAAAAGGGATAATCATAAAACATAACTTTTAATAATTTTGCAATAAAAATATCAGAATCATAAATGTATATACTATATTCAGTTGCTGCAGCGGTCCTTTCTACACCTCTGTGGATCACATATGGTTAATACGCCACCAAAATTATACAACTCACCCATGTTTGGTTGAATGGGATAGCTTCCTATGTGACCTCAGGGCACAGAAAGTCCTGGTATAAGGTGATAGCACTGAGTGATAGATATAGGTTATTTCACCAATACCTTTTACAAACTCTTAGGGTGCATTTCCAACCGATATTTAGCCTTTTTTGGCATGTAGGGGGACAGTTTTTGTCCATAGTTTGCATATTCAAGCCGTTCCCCTTCACACCCATATGTTCATATTCTGCCCGAAAACCAGGCAGAAGATTGAACATGTTCTAAGTTTTTCGGAACACCGGCAGTGTAAAAAACTGTCCGGCGGAAAATCCGTGCAGTGGGGACTGCTAAACGAATTTTCTATTTAAATCAATGTAAAATGTTGACAAGCGGTGTACAGACGGTTTTCAAATCCTAAAACTGTTTGTAAAACTGACTTAAAACCCTTGCCATGGGGACAAGCCCTTAAAGGGGTTTTCTCATCTCAAAGTTTCATAGAATGCATAAATGAAATAATGCTGCTTTGCTCTGTCACTTCCTGGTCAAGCTGTCTGTAATTAGCATCTGATCTCCGTGTATTCAGACTTCTCTGTTTTAATCTAGATTAAATAAATGACCTTTCTCTGAGGTCCAGAAAAGCTTCTGAGCGAATGTAAACCGTAGAGTATTTACTGTCTTTTGTCTGAAAGATCAGATAACACACAAACTCTCACTGCCAGCCAGTCACTTGGGAAACTAGAAAGCCCTCAGAAGGTGATAAAATCACTTGTAGCTCCTTAACAAAAAAAGATGAACAAAGCCATATATTTGGGAAAACGTCCTCATTTAGTGTTCCCCACATTTTGAAAGCTATTCTTAGTAGTGAGACAACCTCTTTAAGTTATACTAGATACAATGGAAATGTGCCCATTGCATAGGCTCAATGCAACAATGCTGAGACATTCATTTAAATTTCAAATCCACAATCAGTATATACTACAGTTAATATGCCACATATGAACATATCCTGAGATATGTACTACATATATGTACTACATAGTATTGTGCTGTGTGTGCCTTTGACTGAAGACTATTCTTTTTTTGAGCTGGTAAGTGTCCGATAGTCTTCATCCCACACTACAGCACATATTTTTCTCATTTCCATATTGTCGTTTACAACATAAGAGCATTTCATTGGCTTACTCTAATAAGAAGCAGACACCAGTAGTGACGTACTAAATTGCCATGCCAATGATAAAACAACCAGTGACACATAGAGACCGCTATGTTTTGAAGAGGTGATTGTGACAGTAAAGCTCCGCTGTTTGCAGAGCATAAAATGGGTGCTGACAAGTAGATGACAAGCACGTCTCTTCACAACACTAAATGAAACGTCAGCTATCTAGATTGTATTTTCATTTTCAACTTCCTGAGATAACATAACATGGAGGATCATTAGTGTCATTTGTTTGCAGTGTGTTTCAGAGTTATAGGACAATTTATTTCAGATTCTGTGTCATTATAGAAATGCAGCAGAGTCGTTTCTGAAAATTTTGGCTAAAAAAGAAACTGGCTCAATATTAAAGAAAATGTTGCTATTGTATATTGTGGTTAAAGGCTTTTTTCATTAGCAGAACTCACAATTTTAACAACAATTTAGATTTCTGGACTTTTAATGAACCCTATTCTGAAGCTAAATGACATAAATTACAGAATTTGAAAACCCCCAAAATAACAAAAGATTTTCATTTGAATACATGGGCGAAGCTGTAAGAAATTCAGAGGTAGCAATTTGCCACGTAAGACACAGTGGTAAGTGCAGGCCCTGTTAGAGATTCTGTTACAGATCTTGAATAAAGCTTGACATTACATCTTGATTTCAATTATTTAAATCAGTTTTGCTTCGTTATCCATATGCCATAAATATCTGGCAGGTGAAGGTCCTACCTCTGAAACCCTTATCTTGAGAACAGGCCCCCAAAATTGTCTGTGCAGAATGGAAAGGTGGCAGCGAATATGTAGCATTCTCCATTCATTTCAAGGCAGTTTGTGTGGGTGCATGCAACTGTACTTAGAACTCCCATTTCAAGGAATGGAGAATGCATGCATACAACCTTTCTCAAGTTAGGTGGGACACAAAGCCATTAGACATTCTTGGCATATCCTACCAATATGCTATAAAGGTTTGAGATAGGGACATTCATTTATTGGCCACATATTTTTAAAGAATTACAACAATCACAGAAGGCGTTAAAAATGCTAAAAGTTAAGCAAAAGATACAAGTAATCAGTTATCTTTAATACACTGTAAAATTTTCTTATGCACAATAACCAGACAGTTGACCTTGGGAAATTATGGAGTGGCCTAAAATTCCTGATTATTGTTAGGCTATGTCTACACAGCATGCAAAATCGATCGCATTTTTGGTGGTTTCAGAATTCTAAAACCGTTGAAAATCCGATTGTTTTGCATGCCCATAGACTTTAAGAGAAAAAACGACCTGTTTTTTTCCGATCATTTTCTGGCACCAGCGTATTTAGGATCATGTTCCCAAATATGACGGCGTTTTGCCATCAGTTTCCCATACAATCAATTGCATGGGCTGACAGCAAAAAAACGAAAACCGACCGCAGTTTTTGATAAAACAGCGACAAAAGCTGCAGTCATGCATTGGACAAAAAACGGTCGACTTTCGGACGGTTTTTGTCCGATTCTGTGTGGATCCAGTCTTAAACCACAGCTCCATCTGCTCCATCTAATACACTGTAAAGAGACACAATGATACAGCTATGCCCCATCTGATACGCTGTAACGTGGCACAATAAATATAAAGTCCTATATACTGCATATATAGCATTCAAGAAGACACTTCAAAGTTAGGAAATTTAAGGCCAGAGAATACTTTTCTTGGCAATCTCTATTGATAGTCGGGGATTAAAGTAATTGGCTTGTTACTGATGCAATTGTCTTTAGAGATAAGGATATCCTCCTTTAAGTAAAATTAGTGAGCAGTTCTGCAATCGTTACTTTTACAAACGTCAACCACTGTCATTGAAATATAGATGTTTTAGTTGGATGATACTATGTCATAGCAGGTATAAATATTTGAAAAATAAAGTAAAATATGCTACAAGTTGGATTTACTTGAGGGAAACATGTTTGATTTTTATTCAGGAAAAAGGATTGCACCCTTCATACTAGTATTTCACAAATCTATCCCTGTGCAGCTCAACACTGGTTCACCTAAACTTCAGCTTTAGAATGTTCCGAATGCAATCCTTTATGATCTGTCCAGCCCAAACTTTATCCCTACCCCTAAGTTAGGGTTTACCCTAAAAAGGCCTAAAAACCCTAATCTCAAGTAAGGGTTAGACAATTTTTTGCCAATTTACACCACAATTAGATTCAGGCTGACCTGAATAAAAGTACTTGGATTGGGGTAAAATTTGACCTAAATTGCAACATATATAAATACTTTTTTTTCAGCTTTTCCTAAGCCACAAATCAGTGCAAGTGCCTCAAATTACCGTTTTTTGTGATGTAAAGTTCGAAATGATAAAATGTTATGTTTTTAAAGTGACATTACAAGAAATTTTTTAAAAAATGCTATTGAGTGCCCACCAACAAGGAACTGGAGCTATTTCAGGACTCTGAGTAATTACAAATTGGTCTTGTTTATGGGGTTGTGAATCTATGCTGATGTATGACAAACTTGAGAATACAGTCCTCAATATAAAATTGCATTTAGAAGAAAATGTATTAATTGCTTTTCTAAGTATAAGATTTTAACTAATTATTGTTAATCAATTAATGTAGTAATTGTAAATTTGACTGTGGTCAGGACACATCGCTCCACATGGCTGCCTGATAACCTCCATCATATTGCATGGAAAGCCATTTCAGAATGAAACAGGATCACTTAAGTATGACAAGTCATTAACGGGGCTTAGTGTTAACTACTTATTGATTTATGTTCATTCTCTGGAACTTTTGCTTAGTCTCCCGTCATTTGCAAAACTAATTTTAGGCAGGCAAAGCACTATTGCATTCTAGGATCTTTGGGGTTCAATTCACTTTATTCATATTATGATATGATATTATAACAAAGTATTATCATTGTAAGACAGACTGAACCATGTGATAAGATTGCAAATAGATAGAGTACGAAATAGAGAACAGTAAGGGGGTTTTTCATGAAAGACATACAGCATTTCAAAAAAGTGAGTACACTTTGATACAATGTAAAGTATTCAGTGTATAGCTTGTATAATAGTGTAAGTTTGAAGTGCCCTGAAAATAGCTCAATGCACAGCCATCAATGTCTAATGTCAATGTCTGAGTACACCCCTAAGTGAAAATGGAGAAATTATGTCCAAATTGTCAATATTTTGTGTGGCCACCAGTATGTTCCAGCACTGCCTTAAGTCTCTTGGGCATGGAGTTCACTAGATCATCACCGGTTACCATTGGAATCCTCTTCCACTCCTCCATGACATCATCATGGAGCTGGTGAATGTTAGAGATCTTGAGCTCCTTCCCCTTATGTTTGAGGATGCCCCACAGGTGATCAAGAGGGTTTAGGTCTGGAGATCTGCTTGTCTTCAGCAAACTGTTACTCGTGCATCATCTTTAGAAGAGGCTTCATTCTGGGATGACAGCCATGCAGACCAATTTGATTCAGTTTGTGATGTATGATCTGAGCACTGACACACTGACCCCTTACCCCTGTAACCTCTGAAGGAATGCTGGTAGCACTCATATGTCTATTTTGAAAAGACAACCTCTGGATATTACGCTGAGCATGTGCACTTTACTTCTTTCGTCGACCATGGCGAGGCCTGTTCGGAGTGGAACCTGTCTTGTTAAAGGACTACATGGTCCTGGCCACTGTGCTGCAGCTCCGTTTCAGGGTGTTGGCAGTCTCCTCCTAAAGTAAGCCATCTGTACTGACGAGGGGCAAACACCCCGAAACGGCTGTCTACAGATGGGTGATGCTGGCTTGGCTATATATCCCTTTTGCTTTCCAAAGACCCAGTGGGTCAAAAGCAAATTGAGGATTTGTTACATCCAAAAGAGGACGCTTGAGCTTCTCGGCTCCTTTTCCATAATGCCTTGTGATATGCAGATGCTTCGTGCAGTGCAAAAGGCAATTTTGAATCTCCACACGCCTACATAGGTGTTTTCCCTAAAGAGAGAGCTTCCCTTTCTAAGATTTTGGTTGTCTGTCGGCTCGTAAGACAAAAAACTCAAGAACAGTGGTGACCCTGATCCCATCTTCCTGGCAAAGAAGTGGCTGTATCATCTATTCGCTTACTAAAAACATAGTGTAAAAATGAACCTGTCTATGTACTATGAAAGTGTAACCATTTTTACACCATTTCGTACTGGAGAGAGCTAATGAACTGCTAACTTTTCTTGTTATGCATCGTAACCAAATAAGAATTAGATAAACGTATGGGTACTGTTAGTTCAAATAAGGTATATTACGCACAAATATATTATATGATAAAAAAAATTTTATTCAAAATTATTCCATGAACTTAAAGGGGATCTTTCACCACTCCTGTCTACTTTATTGTATTCTAATATTTTTCATGAGATAACAATACAGGGGCATCTTTTCAGGACTCTGTGTTTTGCTGTTCAATTGTTTTTCCTACTAGAAATATATCAATACATTGATTATTGGGTGTTACCAGTTGGAATTTTGGTCCAGACATCCTGACACAGCCGAATCAGTGCTGATAGGATCAGACTTTATGGGCACATGCCTCTTTGACAAGGGGAATGGTAATGCCCAGTTGTCAATTGCTTTATAGATATTACATAATCAGAAACAGAACAATGCAGAATTTTGAGGACATTTGCATCAGAACTGTTATTTTATGAGGAATGTAAGCAACTACTAAAACAGACATAGCAGGAGTGGGGACAGATCCTCTTAAACACTAACATCCATAGGAGACATAGCAGGAGTGGGGACAGGTCCTCTTAAACACTAACATCCATAGCATGTTAATTTATAAGGTCTTCTAAAAATGTGTTGAAATAGAAAACAGTTAGGTCAATGAGTGATCAACCATAAAATATTTGGTGGTGAGTTGGGTAATAAAAGGGTGGGCAAGCAAACATTTATTAGCAGAAGGCTATAAAATATTTATTTAATGTAGTTGTAATGGGACCAAGGTTCTGCTTAGTCAGAGAAGTCTCAGTGGGATTATGGGAGTGGTGGCCAACTTGTTTTTGATCCAACTGAGTGCTAGGATATTACACAATTTTAGACCATATGGCAGAAAATAATGTTGGCAAGGCATGTTTTGGAGATATGCCTTAATTAAAGGAAATAGCAGACAGATTTTATGTTTGTAACGGCAGATTTTTATGAAGAAGTATCAATGAATGAAGTATCCTCTCAGGAGTAATAATGAAGGATCTATCACATGATTTGGGTGGCTTCCCCTAATTTCCTCTTAAATATTCATACTTGGCGCAGCCATGTACACTTGTTTTTTTTCCAACAGGGAGAGGAGAATCAGCTCTCGTCTGTAACGGAGGGGTAGTGGATCCGCTGGACCACCGCAGGCGATGGTGGAAGCCCACGCCAGGGAACGGAATCTAAGTAGGTCCCGGTATTCACCAGAGCCCGCCGCAAAGCGGGATGGACTTGCTGCGGCGGGAGTCTACCAGGTCGTTTCCACTGGCGGGACTTGCCTGCGGTGGCGGCCAAGGGTAGACGTAGTACAGATTCGTCAGGCAAGCTCATAGTCGGGGACAGGCAGAAGGTCAGGACAGGCGGCTCTGGATCGTAAACGTGGACAGGCAGAAGGTCAGGGCAGGCGGCAAGATTCGTGGTCGATAAACGTAGGCAAGGGGTACGGTACACGGATAGACAAGACAAGGCTAGGAACGCTTTCTCCAGAGGTAAAACACACTAAGGATCCGGCGAGGGCCGGCAGGAAGGGGCCAGACCTAAATAGGAGCAGTGCCCGGCAATACCCAATTACCGGCGCACTGCCCCTTTAAATTTCAAACAGCCGGGCCGCGCGCGCCCTAGGGGTGGAGCCACGCGCCGGGAGACTGGGACTGACTGAGCAGGAGCGCGGCCGGGTAAGTAGACGCCGGCGGGGACTAGGACAAGAGCGGACCCCGAACCCGACGTGCGGGATGGGGCTCCGCTGGGAGCCGCAGCACGGATGCGCCTGCGACCCGGGACGGAGGTCGCAGGGGCGTCCGTGACATCGTCAGACACCTCTGGCAGCATTTATCTCTGTTTGTGAGAAAGGACCAGGATTCTGGAATCCAAAATTCCTGATCCAATTCTCCATATTGTGTGGTTAAATACTGATTGTTGTAACTTCTTAATAAACATAATGTGTCACAGGCACTAAGAGTGACATGTATAAATGGGGCTGCGCCATTTTTTTTGTGTGCTTTGAGCCAAACAAACTCTCGTAGACCTGTTCTATAGATGTATGAACCATCGTACACAAAAACTTGGCACCAAAATGAGCCAAAGTTTGGCACAAAACTGTAATACAAATCCATACCAGTTTCAAATGTTTGAGACTACTTTTGGCGTAAACCCATCTATAAAGTGCTGTAAGACACTTTCATACATACTGTCAGATTGTAAACTATTAAAAACAGAGTTAGAACTGATGAGTCGGCGCTGGTTCATGTAACAGGTTTGGTGGATTCGCTGGACCACCTCAAGTGATGGTGTAAGCCACACCAGGGAGCGGAGTCTAAGTAGCCACCGGTATTCACCAAAGCCCGCCGCAAAGCGGGATGGACTTGCTGCGGCGTGAGGCTACCAGGTTGCTACCCCTGACGTGACTTGCTTGCGATGGCGGCCGGGGTAATGCGTGGTACAGAAACGTAATCCAGAGACGTAGTCGGGGTCAGGCAGAAGGTCAGGGCTGGCGGCAGAGGTTCGTGGTCAGAGACAGGCAGGCGGTCATGGCAGGCGGCAAACAGGCAAGGTCAGGAAACGTAGCGGAACGGACTGGTACACGGGTAATCAAACGAAACTCCAATACTCTCAAGACTCACTAAACGCACACCAACTATCTGGCAGAGAGTACAGGGGGCGTGTACAATATATAGGACCAGCGGCCGGCAATTAGCAAATCACCGGTGCACTGGCCCTTTAAATCTAGACCAGCCGTCGCGCGCGCCCTAAGCAGCAGGGAAGCGCGCGGCATCTGGGACAGGCAGAAGCAGGAAGCACAGGAGCATGGACTGGTAAGTAACCTGGCGCAGGGGCACGGGCAGCAGGGGGATGGTCAAGGGCCGCCGCGGGGTGCGACGGCACCCGCGCCAGCACCCATGACAGTACTCCTCCCCTTTAGGTCTCCCCCTCTTTTTATGGAATTTGGAGAGGAGGTCAGGCGACAGGTTGGCCTCAGGTTCCCACAAACGCTCCTCCGGCCCGAACCCCTTCCAGTCAATAAGAAAGAACCGCTTCCCCCTCACTGTTTTTTCCACCAACACCTCCTTGACCTCAAAGATGTTATCAGAGTTGGCCACAGGAGAAGGCAAAACAGATCCACGGGAAAAGCGATTCAGCACCACAAGTTTGAGGAGAGAAACATGGAAGGCGTTCGGAATACGCAGAGTGGGAGGCAAGCGGAGCTTTTAGGATACCGGGTTCAGTTACCGAAGAACAACAAAAGGGCCCAAATACTTAGGACCTAACTTATAACTGGGCACCTTAAAAAGAATATATTTAGCGGACAACCAAACTCTATCACCCGGCTTAAATAGAGGCGGAGGTCTACGGTACCTGTCGGCCTGGACTTTGGTGCGGGCGGAGGCTCGTAGAAGGGCCTGTCGTGTGACTTGCAGAGTGCCTTGATGTCCGGTACTTGGGCATCCACGACAGGGACGTGACACGAGGTAGCCAGAGGGAGAGGCGGGCGGGGATGTAGCCCAAACACAACAAAAAAGGGAGAGGCCCAAACGGCCCGATCTACGGAAAAAAAATACGAAAAATTCCCCCCCGGGGAGGAGGTCAACCAGTTATCCTGGGGGGCAGATCAAAATGACGAGATAGGCCCTAAAATTTGGATACCCCCCTTACCGCCCTTGGTTTGAGGGTGGATCAGACGAGAATCTAGCAAAACCCTAAACTGACCACATAAGCCCCCAGAATCTCAAAACAAACTGCCCCCCTACCGGGATATGAAAAGGGAGCTCTTTAAAAAAAAAAGTGCTGAAAGAAGTGCTGGGCAAGTGGGGGGCAGGGGGGCAACCCGGCAGGGGAAACAAAGTGACCATCTTTGGAACTATTTGCCCACCCAGATGACGTTTTTTCCAAGGAGGCCGGGGAGGTCGTAACAAAGTCCGGGGTTACAGGGGCCCAAAGGGGTCTTTCTGGCACCGGGGAAAGGCTAAAGTAACCCGGGGGTCGAGACGGGGGGACTTTTTTATGGGAAAAACAAAGGAAAACCCAGGACAAATCTCTAAACCTGGTAGAGGGGGCCACCAAAAAAAGGGGGAGATTAGCTCGGGGACTTATGGACCCAAGACCCCAGTTCGTGAGCGCCCCCTTTAAAGGGATACGATCCGCGGGGCATGGCGTCGAGGTCTTCCCAGGGGGCAGGTTTTAAGGTCCACGTGGGCCCGTGAGGAGATTTCGGGAGGTATTATTCTGCAGGGGCGCTCCAAACCCACTGTGTCCGGGATTAAAAGGGGGCGTCTGCCCTGACTTCTTCCCGGCGGGCCGAAAGGGAAAAAAAAAAAATCAAAGCGGGCGAAAAAAGTGACTACCGGCTTGCCGAGGGTTTCATTTGTTGGGGAACCAATAAAAAAAATTTTGGGATGTAAAATTTTCGATGGGTGGCGACCCCCTCCACAAGGCCGCCATTCTTCAAAGGTAACTTAATGGCCTAATTCCGCGATCCCCAAAGTTAAAATTTCTTTCAGCTGGGTGAAGGTTTTTGAAAAATATGTAGTTTCCCCAGGAGTTTCTGGGGGAGGACAGCGCCTCCCCAACTGGAGGCGCAACTTAAAAGACAAAGGGGACCTCGGGTCGGGCAAGACAGAACAGGGAAAGCAAATCTATTAAGCGATCAAAAGTTTCGGGGCTTTGAGGCCAGGATTTGGGGGTTGGGCAGTTTTTTCTTCGTAAGGGCCCCCAGCGGGCCACGAGCGGGGAAAATGGGGGGGATGAACGCTGTAAAATTTCAAAAAAACCCCAAAAAAACGTGGATAAGCGAAGGCCCACGGTCGAGGCCACTGTAGGACGCAGACAGTTTAGGGGGACCTCGGAGACCCCGATCCGAGCGATGTCCCCAGGAAGGGCAACGAGGTGCGTTCAAAAAGGCATTTTTCCCTTTTGGCTATAACTGGGGGTCGCGGAACGTTTAAGCACCTGGCAAGGTGGTGGCGGGGAGTTTCCAGAGGGGAAGAAAGATTAAAAGCGTCAAGGTAACGATTACACAAAAAGTAAGGAGATCGGGAAGACTCATTGACGAAGTTTTCGAACACCGTCGGAGCATTGCAAGGCCAAAAAGGGTGACAAAAATTTAAAAGGGGCCCTCTCGGGGATTTAAAGGCCCTCTTCCCTTCGTCCCCCTTCCGGGTACGAACAAGTTGTATGCACCACTAAAATCCAACTTTTTAAAAAATATTTTCCTACGTAGGCTCAAAAAGCTCTGAATCAGAGGGGAGAGGGATCGATTTTTTATAGTGATTTTGTTAAGTCCCCCCATAACAATACAGGGCCCGGGGATACATCTTTTTTTTCAAAAAAGAAGAAACCGCCCCCCGAGGCGAGGAAGACTTGGTTTAACCTTTACGGAGATTCTCCTGGAATTTCCGACACAGCCCCTTTTCTCTGGGACGAAAAAGGGTAGCTCTGCCTCGGGGAGGAGTACACCGGGGTTTCAGGTATAGGACTCGAACGCCGATGCGGGGGGAAAAGTTTCGGCCTGCTTTTGGGAAAAAACGTCAGCTAGACCCGGGGAACCCGGCAAAGGGTTCGTAACTTTACAAGGCGGGCCGTAGAACTGGGGAAACAGGGAGGGATCGCGAGGGCACGCGGAACCCCAACGGATCATTTCGCCCTTTCCAATCTAAGGGCGGGGCGGTCTTGCCCAAAAAAAGGGGGGCCCCGGAGGATTTCAGAGGGGAGCGAGGCAGAAAGAAATCTCAAAGTCCCTGTTAAACGCCAAACTGCAAGGGAGGGGCGCATGCAGACCAGTGCGTCCTTTACATTTCCCATGACGGAAAGCGAACATGGGGTTTTTGCGAAGGTCACCGGGGGCGAAACTTGGACACCAGAGCTTGGCTGACAAAATTTCTAGCGGACCCCAAATCAAGGAAGGTGGTGGCTTGAAAGGTGCTGTCCGGCGGCACTCCCCAGAGTACGGGAATGGTCAGGCGGGGAGAGGCCACACGGACACCTAGGGATGCTTCCCCTGTGAGCCCTAGGTACGAGAGTGACCCTGGGCGCACCGGACAGACCCCAATGAAGTGGCCAGAACCGCCACAGTAGATGCACAACTGCCTCTGACGACTCTGCAGGCGTTCCTCCTGGGGCAGGTGGAGTCTCGCGACCTGCATAGGTTCGGCCTCAGGAACCATTGGCGGAGGAAGTGGAGGTCGTTGGAAAACGGGAGCCAGACGAGGTAGCCGGCGTGGTTGGGCAACCTCCCGTTGGAGGTGGAGCTCTTGCTGTCTCTCAGAAAACCGAATGTCGATTCTGGTTGCCAACCGAATCAGTTTGGTACACAGGTTATCAAACGGAACTCCAATACTCTCAAGACTCACTAAACGCACACCAACAATCTGGCAGAGAGGGCAGGGGGTGTGTACAATATATAGGACCAGCGGCCGGCACTTAGCAAATTACCAGTGCACTGGCCCTGAACATCCAGACCAGCTGTCGCCCGCACCCGACGCAGCAGCGACGCCCGCGGCGGCCGGGCCAGGCAGAAGCAGGCAGCACAGGCGCGTGGACTCGTAAGTAACCTGGCGCAGGGGCACGGGTAGCAGGGGGATGGTCGCGGGCACCCGCGCCAGCCCCCATGACAGTTCATTCATGTCCCCCTTAGTATGAAACTATATTTCCTGCCTCTAAAGGAAGCTGTTGAGTAGCAATACATGTGTGGTCTGGTTACAGCCCTCAGTCTATTTGGACCATTGCCATTGTTCTGTTGGGACTTATGGATCTCTCTTTTATCTTGGGTTAATAACACAGTTGAGTCAAATTATTATGACTACCAGCAAATATTCAGAGTATATGAAGTCTTCAGCACAGACAGCAGCTAAATGGCCTGGGAGTAACTCAATAAGGTCCTGATAGATTGTCACAGGTATCTGTAGCAGTGCTGACCGCAGTGCATCCCACAGCTGCTAGAGGACAGATCCATAGAGCCAACACAACAAGCAGTGGTTCCACAGATGCTCAACTGGGTTCAAGTCTGCGGAATTAAGTGGCCAGGGTAGTACTGTACTTGAAAGTCTTGGTCATACTCTTCCAATCAGTGTTGTACATTTATAGCCTTGTGACATATCACATTTTCTCGATGGAGGATCTCATCCCCCAAGGGAAAACCATCAGCATATTTGGGTGCAATTGATCTGCAAGCATGGATTCATACCTAAATCAATAACAATGACTTTCATATGGATGAGTGGGCCAAAAGAATAGTGCAAAAGTATTCCCGATACCATAACACTGTCATCTCCAGCTTGTGTTCTTTCAACAATGGTTGCAGAGGTTTTTTTTCTGTGATGTTTCTTGCCTGACACAAATGTCCATCCATTCTATGAAGCAGAATACATGATACATCAGAGAAAACAACCCTTTGCCAATCAGTGAAGGTCCAATTCCAATACTGCCATGAAAACCAAAGTTTTTTCTGTTGATACACCTTCATTAGCAACTCCCTGGTTCAATTTGGTGGTATGCTTCTCCACTGAAGCACGTTTCTCACATACTTTTGTAGTCAAACATTTTCTCTCACATCAATAGCATGAGGTGCTCCACAGTCTCTACATTGCTTATTCACAATGGTGCCAGCTCATGACGTGTGACTTCCTTCATAAGCTATGTGCTGCTGACATCAAACGTAAGAAGTGGTCATAATCATGTGACTTGACTGTGCATTTATGTTGTTGTTTTTTTCCAATTTCTAATTTGGGTGTCACTTTGTTATGCACATTGTATTTTATATGGTCAAATAATGTGCACATATGTTTTCACCTTAGTACTTATATGTATAGTATATATTTATAGTTATGGACATTGATGTATTCGTGCATTAATGAGATTTAAGGGGCATTGTTGGAAGGTTATGGTCCAGCTATTTAGGTATCTTGACATTTGGACTGCTGGCAGGCTATCTTGGACTATTTTCAAGGTACAGTAGCATGGTTTTAATGCCTTAGCCCTTTTTAAATTATTTTCAATTTTTTATATAATTTGACTTAATCTTCATAATTTGTGTCTGATCTCTTTTATGGGGAAATCCAGGCACTCTTGCTCATCTGTACTTGGAACTCCCATAGAAAATGATGGGTGGTAAGAGGACCCTATCTATTAAACATTTATGGTATACCATGTTTATATGTTTTGGATAATCTGGGATGTGAATAACCCTGGGCGATCCTGCTAAAGCATCTAAATGACATTGAGCTGTGGACCATATTGTGGGCATTCCATTCTTTCAGTATTTCAGATGTCGATTTGCTGGTGTGTTTGGCATCCATCAGACTCTAATGAGGTATATAGAAACAAAAATATTATAAAGGACTCAAGTTTCCTTTAACCATTCCTTACGCTGTTAGCATCAGTTCTTCATGATTGCATTAGTTTAATCAAATGTTAAAGAATAATACATCAAGCAATTACTGGTACTTTAATAGTGTAATTGAGGCTTTAGTAGATGCTAGGTCAAGCTAAGTTAAAGAGGTATTCTGGCATTCAGACAAAAAACTTGACAGAAGGTAGCAGGGTTGTTACACACAGAGCAATGATATGTCACTAATCCTACATCTATTACATACTTAATTGACGTATTTTGTCACACTGTTACTCTCTACTTGCTCCTCCTCAGCTGGGCAAGTATAAGCTTGGCTTTAGTAGAAGCTCATGTGGGTAGCAGACTACATTTCCCATCATGTATTGCTAACATCTATTCCAGGATGTTCTTCTCCTCCTGTATTTCCCGGCTCATGAACAGCAAATCTCTACCTTCTTGTGCATCTCAAGTCGTGCCCCCTCACTACTGAGCCTCGCACATTAGTTTCTAGTTATATCGCCTCCTATCTGCTGCTGCTTCAAGGACACATTGCTTACCTTCCTAGTGCTAGAGCTGATCATGCCTGACCAGAAATATGAAACTGAACAAGAGGTGATATTCCTTGGCAACAAGCTATAAACATCAGATTGTAAATTAGTAATTGGTGGTTATGTGGAAAACTACTGGATTAACCCTTTAAGCTGAAATAGATATGAAGCAACACATGTAAAAGTGTTCCCCAATTTTATTAATCTCACAAGACACTTGACATGGAGCTAGAACCCACTAATTATCTCATAATTCTCTTTTGATCGTGTCTATTTTTCTTTGTAGATCCATTATGTCGACTGCACATCGCAACATAACATTCTTTGTAGATCCATTATGTCGACTGCACATCGCAACATAATTTTTTAGCGTAGCAAAAGCCAAGTAAACCTACAACCCAAGAAGGAAACGCCATGATTTCAGTAACAGATGAGAACCGTCATAAAGGACTTTTCTTTCACATTCACCCGAGTACTTACCATTATGAATACCACCTTAGGCTATGTTAAGATGGCTTATTTTGGGACGGATTTCAGCCCGTATATCGCGCCGTACTTCGTGAATTACGGCTGGAATCCTTCCCAGTCATTACAGTAATCCACAGTTCTCATAGAGAACAAGGGATTATGTCTCCTCATACCACTCGCGAAATACGGCGAGCGGGGAGAAAGTGACATGTCAATTATCACGGCGGGATACGCGCCGAGAATAATGAATGTCTATGGGGCCGGCGAGCTGCCGGCACCTCCGCCCCGCCCCCGCTGCCGAGTACAGGGCGTAATTGCGGGCGAAATCCGTCCCGCAAGTACGCCGTGAATAAGCCGTGTGAACATAGCCTAATACTTCCTCCAACTCTTTGAATAGACTGGTGTAGTCTCTTGATGCTGTGAACGACACCTGATTACACAGAGAAAGTCAAACAACCAAACAAAAGAATTGACCATTCAAGGCAGATCTGCAATCTAAGGCAAGTACACATGGAAAACATAACAATAAACTGGAATGTGAAGATAGCTATCTAGAGAATTTTACAGTATTGCCCTAATAAAAAATGTTGTTCACGAAACAAGTGGTCAGCAAGTAAACTGAACCAAGCTGACCAGTTTAAATAATATCTCCACACAAAAGATTGTCCTGTATAAAAAATTGATGAAAAAGTCTTAGTATTAAATTGGTTAAATCATTGATTTATCAAGTGGTTTATCATTTCTCTTTTTTATTTTCTTATCTGGCCCTCCCAATCATGATGGATAAGAAAGACTTTACTGATCTATGTTTTTAGAAAACTCATATTTTGCACAGGAAGAGTGTATGTGCCTCACTAATGTCACTTACTCACCAATGCCCCCTTACATATTTTGTGTGTTCACCTTTAAGATGTAAAAAAAAAAATCCAAGAAACAATTTTATTTGGATTTTTTGAAAAAAAATTTTAATACAAAAAACCAATTTGTGTTATAATTTTTTAACAAAAATATTTATCGCTACAAGAAATTTTAAATATTTTTAATAAATAAACTTTGTTTTGACAAATTAAAATAATTTTTAAAATTTTTAAAAATATAAAAAAAAAAATTTTTTTATTTACAAAAATTTTGTCAAATTTTTTTAAAAAACAGAAATTAAAAATTTTTACAAAAAAAAAAAGATCATATTTATTTAAAGAAAATTAAAATTAATTAACAATTACAAAAAAGAGAAAAAAAAAAAATTAAAAATTCCAAAAGACAAAAAGAACAACAACAATAAAAAAATTTGAGAAATAACTATACACCCCACCTATGCTCACAGCCCCCCTCCCCAAACCCCCCCCCCCCCCGCACCCAGCCCAACACCGCCCCCCCAAACCGTCTCCCCCCCCCCCAACCACCCAACTCCCCAAGACCTGAAAGCCCATGCCAATTCAGCAGTCCCAAGTGAATGACGATAACAGATCCACCGGAGTCACAGAGCATGCCATTCCAATTAACCAGCCATCAACGCCGAAACGACAGGTGTGTGGTATAAACGTCTATAACCAAAAGTAAACAGTTTTTAGACAGATTATCTTCATAAAATAGGACCACTTAGTGACAACATACCTGACCTACTAAAACTATAAAGGAAAAAAGTCAAAAGAAAAATACCATGACTAAACTCCTGATTTTATGTTAAACCCAATTTTTAAGACATTTTGTTGTAATTTTCTTTTTATATCAGTATAATTATGTTTGGAAAAAAACCTGATACCCTGCAGCTTTCCCTTTGGCCAGTAGGCCTAATAATAGTCTCATATTTTCCTTTCTATAGATAAAACTTTTCAGTAGTTTCTTTATTTTCAGTACAGGCAGAAATTTACAAAACGTGACCACAATGTGTATAGATAACACAGGATCCACCATTCACAATGGCAGATAGTCACAGCCAAACCTTTCCCCTCCCTACACACTTCTTCCCAAGTCACAGAACATAACTAGAAAAACTCTCCTATAGAAATCAATGACACTGTTCCTGTTATAAGGCTCCTATGTCCATGTAACATATTTCTAAATGCTGTTAAAAGTAGCTCAGACACAATGACACCCCATAATCATATACAGACAACAGAATTGAGAAATCAACAATCAGAAAATAAAAACAGCTAAGAAGAAAAGAATATGCATCAGTGTCTGGGTTTAATTAGTAAAAAATATATATTGATTATAGATTCCCTTTAAAAGCCTTTGCACGTGCAAAAGAGTATGCCACAGATTTATCTTGCAGATCCATGACCGATTTTTTTCAACCCAAAGCCTCTTCTGAAAAAATTTTACGGAGTTATGTCCATGAACAATCTATGTATCCTATGACACTGCGTACAGTAGCATAAGTTAAGTTGCCTGCTATAACTATAAAAAACATTTTATTGGAATTACCCAGAGACAGGCCAAAGAGAGAGATTGAGATACCTTTAGGGAAGCATTGTTGGGTCAGTGTGGTTAGTAGGTTTGCCAGCAAAGAGTTGGAGTGCCTAGAAATTAATGAGAGACTGACTGCCCTAAGGTCTTCTTAGAGGTCTGCCTATCCAAGTTTAGCAGAATGAGAGGAACAGAGGGAAAAAGAGGAACAGTAACTGGCCAAGCATGCTGCTGTTAGACAAGTTCAAGTGAGTTTTTATTATCTAGTGAAGGCATAACTCCCAACTGTCGCAGATAAAGCAGGATAATTCCAGATTTTAGGGGCTGTCTTGTGAGGTAGGAGGTATGTTCAGGGGATCTACAGGACATGATTTCAGTTGAATACTCCTTGACCTGCCAATTAGGGTTGTACAAGATTTTAAAAGGGTGTCTTGACACAGACACTATGAAGACATCCCAACATCACACTGCTTGGGGCTCAGACCTCGGTTTATTTGCATTGCAGGCCTACAAGACCTAAAGTGGCATCCTGACTCAGGTGGTATGAAGATGTCACTGCATCATGCCACTTGCACCAGACCTTACCTGGAGAAGCACCAGACTTTACCTGCTGCTCTTCGGAAGAACAAAGAGAAATTAGTTTTATTTTATTTTTTATTGTGATTGGGGAAGCCCTACCTACCTGTGGCTTTAGCTGCTTGCTTACCTGGGCTCTCCCTACCTAATTGAGACTTTACCTATCTACTTGGGACCCTACATACCTAATAGATGGCCCACAATATCTACCTTAAAAAGGGGTTATCTGCCAAGCTACTTTCTTAATGGGAGGCCTGCTTACCTACTTGAGACCTTACCTTCTTACAGTGTGGGGCACATGGGGGTGATAATTACCATTTAGGGCATTGCAAATAGAAAGTTCTTACAGACATGAGGAATAGGTAGGGAGGTGTAGGAAAAATGAGGAGTCTAAGATGTTTGTGTGGTAAATTCTGCAGTGATGAGTCATAGCTGAAAAACATCATCATGACAGTCTGGGCTGAATGGATAAAAAAAAATTAAAGAGAATGACTCCCATCACAGAAGATGTCAGCTATGAGTCACTGGATATAACTGTAATCACTCATATATCTGCAGATCGCCTGTGCACACTAGTATCTACCACTATACAGTCACTGTATGGTTGTAATATTGGTCTCAGTAAAAGGGCTCTGTTACTCTGTCACTATATGGTGGTGAAATGCGGTCATGATCTGGTAGTATTGTATGGCCTTTGTTTAGCAGTATCATTGATTATATTGTTTTGCCATTTTGGTCAGTAACAGTATGCCGATAATATTTGCTCCTTGTACAGCTGTATTATTTGGTAACTGTATGACCAATACTTAGAGGTATATTATAATATATTAAGAACTGTCTTACAGCTTTTTATTTATAATTCTTTATAATAAATATATTATTTTTAGAGATGGGCGAATTGATTCTAAAGAAGTGGAATTCGTTTAGAATTTCAGGAAAACTTCGATTCTGAACGAAGTCGAAGTTTGGGGTGATTCGCGGAAACGAAGCGTATTTTTTTATTGATAAAATGGCTGTGAGCACATGGCTTTTACATGGGGCAAAGAAGTCTGGGAGGAAGAAAGGCGAAGCCTACATGACATGTGCAGAGATGAAGCCAATCAGAGACCGGCGGGATTCTGTGACGTCACCGCACTATATGTCCGGATGCGACGCTGGCAGCTCACACCGCTCTCACTGTGCTGTGTAGGGAAGGTGCTGCCGTTGCTGCTTATGATATTTCTTAATAAAGAACTCACTTTTATACAGCGATGTTTGGGAGGTGTCACAGCTTGTCTCAGAGACTGCTTCTCTTACGTTCTAATTCTGATTTTGTGGGGTATTGGAACTAAAGTCCAGTGTGCGTCCAATTTAGCTGCATATACATTTTAATGCTATCTGCTTAGTTCTTGAGCACATTGAATATCCAAGGGTTATCTAAGCCTGTTGCTGTTGTATTCAGTTAAAGAAACAGCGTTTTTGCAATCCAAATACCACTTAATTTTTGGTTGCTCATTTCTTTTTGCGCAATTTAGATCCAAGGGTTAATTAAGCGTTGTTCTCTGTTGTGGTGACTAAAAGAAACGTTCTTTTTTCACCGCCAAAGAAGAAATTTTGCCTGTAGCATAATTCATATCCGAAGGTTAATTACGAGTTTTTCTGTTGTTGTGTTCCGTAAAATACACGCCATTTTAACACGCTATAAAGCTGGTAATTGATGGCAGCACATTTTTTTTGCGCAATTTACATCCAAGGGTTAATTAAGTATTTTTCTGCAGTTGTATTCAGTAAAAGAAATGTTCTTTTTCACAGCCAAAGAAGAAATTTTGCCTGTAGCATAATTCATATCCAAAGGTTAATTAAGCATGTTTGTGCTTTTATATTCAGTAAAATACACAGTGTTTTTAAACAGCACATACAAGCACATTTTTCCTGCCCATTTGTGGAGCGCAATTTATATCCAAGGGTTACCCAAGATTGTTAGTGGGTTCATTTGGAGTCAAATACAGGGTGTGTATTTATCAAATACAGATATCTTCATCAAACAGAGTCTGTACATTGTAGAACAAATGGTATGTCAGATAGAGAGGTGGCAGGCTCCTCACATGCGAGTGGCAGTGGCACAAACATTCCTGGAGCAGGCCCAGGTCGCAGCACAGCAAGGGGACGTCGCAGCAGGGGTCACTCGGTGAGGCCAGATCTGCCGGTGTCATTTAGCGGCCGTGTGTTGTTCAGCAACCCAGTGGATCTTGATTGGTTGAATAGGTCATCCACTTCCTCCCAGATGACATCTGACAACCCCAGCCAAGAGTCGGTGGGAACGTCAGACACAACCCTTAGTTGGCATGGCCCGGGAGCAGGTCAGCGACCCTCACATGTCCTCAACCCGCCTCTGTCCCATCCGGTTCTCTCAGCCAGAGATCTATTTTGTGGTCTGCGCTCAGTGCCACTATACTGCGAGGATGAGGAGGACAGTCAGCAGCTACTTGGCAGCGAAGAAATTGGGCCAATATCCTCTGCTTCTTTCAGTAGGCAGTAAAGTATAGATGTGGAGAGTGGCATGGGAGGTCATGTTGTGAGGGGTCAGCCTCTGCATACCAAGACCAGTGATGAGGACAGCAGTGACGATGAAACAGAAATCGATGATGATGTAGCCGACTGCACTTGGGAGCCGGGTGAAGCAAGGGCTTCATCATCGTCAGGAGAAAAGGGCGTCAGCTTGCGTGTCAGGCAGCGGCGCAGCCAGCAAGTGGGTTGTGTGGCCGTGAGTCAGCAGGGTAGCAACAGTATGAGGTCGGGAGCAAAGTGGCCATGGGGTAGAAAACCCGCTTCGCAGGTCCAAGAAAGTAGCGGCACAGGGGCTCAGCGAGGCAGCGGCGGTAGTAGTTACTCAGTGCGGAGCGTTGGCGGTAAAATCAGCTACTCAGCGGTGTGGCAGTTCTTTGCTAAGACACCGGAGGAGCCGAATATGTGTATATGTAGAATCTGTAGGCAGAAAGTGAAGCGTGGCCAGGGAGCTAACGTTGGCACCACGGCCTTGCGTCAACACATGCAGCGTCACCATCCGGTGGCCTGGGAAAACTGTGGCTCAGATGTGGTGGTCCATCCTGCCGCAGCAGCAGCCAGTGTCACGCATGTCATTGCAGCCAGTCAAGGCTCCACCACCTCTGCAGAAGGGAGTTGTTTCTCTTTGCCATCATTTTCTGGTCCAGATGCACTCTGCCACCCCATTTTAGAAGACCCGGGCCGGACTACTGGGCAGCCAAACGGGATGTGTGGCCGCAACTTGCCGAGTTTACAGTGGAGAAGCTGTCCTGCCCGGTCAGTAGTGTGGCATCAGAGCGGGTGTTCAGTGCGGCGGGGGCCATCGTTACCCCAAGGAGAATCCGCTTGTCTATGGGAAATGTGGAACGACTGACCTTTGTCAAGATGAATCAAGCGTGGATCGGCCAGGATTTCCACACACCAATGCCTTAGGCGTCAGATTACATTAGCCATGACGCCTCACCAAAACTTTGAGAAATTAGTCTGGATTCAAACTACCTGCCTCAGCCACTATTCTGATGCCGCCACCTGTCTGACGCCACACATCTGCTGACAGTTTCTCCATCTGCCACCAACCATCTTTACCAGGGACTGGTATTGCCACCCACCTCCACACTGTGTCATTGTGTCACTCTATGACCTCATGCTGCTGCTGCTGTTGCTGGTGCCGTGACCGCCACACTGTGTCATTGTGCCACTGTCTGACCTCATGCTGCTGCTGTGGCTGCCGCCGTGACCAACACACTCTGTCATTGTGCTACTGTCTGACCTCATGCTGCTGCTGTGGCTGCTGCCATGACCTACACACTGTGTCATTGTGCCATTCTGTGGCCTACTCCTGTTTTTGCCACCTCCAGAATGTCATTGTGCCACTGTCTGAACTCATGCTGCTGCTGTAGCTGCTGCCATGTCCTCCACTCTCTGTCATTGTGCCACTCTGTGGCCTACTACTGTTTTGCCACCTCCAGAATGTCATTGTGCCACTATCTGACCTCATGCTGCTGCTGTGGCTGCTGCCGTGACGTCCACACTCTGTCATTGTGCCACTCTGTGGCCTACTCCTGTTTTTGCCTCCTCCAGTATGTCATTGTGCCCCTGTCTGACCTCATGCTGCTGTGGGTGCTGCCGTCAACTCCACACTCTGTCACTGTGCCACTCTGTGGCCTACTGATGTTGCCACCTGAGCCCTCAGTTTGTTTTTTACCAGCTGTCGCTGCCATGACTTTATCAGGCTACATTCCCGCTTCAGTTTTTTGGTCAGTTTTGCCCTCTTTAGTGCCCAGGGAATTGAAGAGTTAAGCGATTCTATGAGCGGCGGCAGTCATATGCGTGTCATACTAAAACACAACATCGTATGAAGACCAAACCAAGCTCCCTCTGCATATTTAAGCATGTCACAACACTCTATAGTACCCTACAGGCTCTGTGCAGCCTGGAAAGAGCTGTTTTTTAACACAATTCGTCCCGAAGTAATTCGGACTGGAACTAATTTTGTCGGAAAATTCTGCGAAGTCGGCGAATTGTATTTTTCAGAAATTCGCCCATCTCTAATTATTTTATATAAAAACATCTTTATAGACCACAGTAACGCCACTATTGTTTTGGCACTAGTCTGACGGAAGAAGCTAGGCATGATTGAGTGTTCTTAGGTATGGTTAAATCATTGCCTGATGTGGTATCTTGTTCAGGGTATGGTCAGAGACATGGCAGGGTGTGATCAGGGCTGTCTTAAAAGCATTATGGGCCCCTGAGCAGAGTTGTGCATTGGGCCCCCCAACCAACAAAACCATTCACAGGAATAAATATATACATTAACTTATAACTTACAACACCGCCATATAGATATCCAACACAGAAGCAAAATAACCACTGACATCCAGGGACTCACAGGAGACATCATTCCTGAGTCGTTCTTTTTCCCTTTTCCGCTCCCTCTGACCAAGTCCGCCATTATGACTTCTCCTGGCCACAACTTGGCCCTGTAGAATTGAATGCACAAGCATGTTAGAATTCTCACTTTAACATCACTTCCCTACCAATTCCTACCTCTAGTATAGGTGCCCCCATTAAGTAGTAAGTAGTAATGTTTCCCACCATTAATTAGGTAGGTATATAGATCCCTAGTAGGTAGATATATAGGCCCACTGTTGATCGATAGGTACAGTTGTGCTCAAAAGCTTACATACTCTGGCAGAATTTTTGCTTTCTTGGCCTTCTTTCAGAGAATATGAATGATAACACAAAAACTTTTTTTCCTCTTATGGTTAGTGGCTGGGTAAAGCCATTTATTGTCAAACTACTGTGTTTTCTCTTTTTAAATCATAATGACAACCAAAAATGACCCTGATCAAAAGTTTACATAACCCCAGTTAATACCGTGTATTGACCCCTCTAACATCAATGACAGCTTGAAGTCTTTTTTGGTAGTTGTGGATGAGGCTCTTTATTTTCTCAGATGGCAAAGCTGCCCATTCTTCTTAGCAAAAAGCCTCCAGTTCCTGCGAATTCCTGGGCTGTCTTGCATGAACTGCGTGCTTGAGACCTCACCAGAATGGCTCAATGATATTAAGGTCAGGAGACCGAGATGGACACTCCATAACCTTCACTTTCTTCTGCTGTAGCCATTGACAGGTTGACTTGTATCGTTGTCATGTTGGAACTTCCAAGTACATCCCAAATGCAGCTTCTGGGCTGATGAGTGCAAATTTGCCTCCAATATTTGCTGATAACATGCTGCATTCATCTTTCCTTCAATTTTGACCAAGTTTCCTGTGCCTTTGTAGCTCACACATCCCCAAAACATCAGCGATCTACCTCTGTGCTTTACAGTAGGAATGGTGTTCCTTTCATTATAGGCCTTGTTGACAGCTCTCAATATGTAACGTTTATGGTTGTTCCAGAAGTTTTGAGGCTTGTATCTGTGATGTTTGGCGTATTGTAAGTGAAATACTTTGTGGCATTTGCGCAGTAATGGCTTTCTTCTGGCGACTCGACAATGCAGCCCATTTTTCTTCAAGTGCCTCCTTATTGTGCATCTTGAAACAGCCACACCGCTAGTTTTCAGAGAGTTTTGTATTCCAGCTGATGTTATTTGTGGGTTTTTCTTTGCATCCTGAACAATTTTCCTGGCAGTTGTGGCCAAAATTTTTGTCGGTCTACCTTACTGTGGTTTGGTTTTTACAGAGCCCCTAATTTTCCATTTGTTAATCACAGTTTGAACACTGCTGACTGACATTATAAATTCCTTGGATATCTTTTTGTATCTCTTTCCTGTTTTATACAGTTCAACTACCTTTTCCCATAGATCCGTTGACAATTCTTTTGCGTTCCCCATGACTCACAATCCAGAAACGTCAGTAGCAGGATAAAAGATGTAAGAGTCTGTCTGGATCCCAGACACTCAGCTTTTATGCACACACATTGATTACAAGCAAACAGGTCACAGGTAAGGATGTTACTGTACCTTTAGTAGCCATTCAAACCTATTTGTGTCAACTTCTGTGCATGTTATCAGGACAAAATCACCAGGGTATGTAAACTTTTGATCAGGGACATTTGGATGCTTTTGGCTGTCTTTATGATTTAAAAAGATAAAACACAGTAGTTTGACAATAAATGGCTTCAGCAAACCACTAACCATGAGTGGAAAAAAAGATTTTGTGTTATCATTCATATTCTATGAAAAAAGGCCAAGAAAGCAGAAATTCTGCCTGGGTATGTAAACTTTTGGGCACAACTGTATATATGGCCCCTTTAGGCAGGTATACAGTCATCTGTAGATAAGTAGGCATATATACCCCCTGTAGGTAGGTACATAGCCCGATTTAGCTAGGTATATAGCCCTCTGTGTGCAGGTACACAGTCCCCTGTAAGCAGGCACAAAAGCCCTGTAGGTTTACAGCCCCCAGTAGGTAGGTACACAGTCCCCTGTAGGCAGATCCGGGCTTGCATAAAGACGTGCTGTCCGGAGAAGCCAGAGGGGCCAAGTTGCACCATTGGACAAGGTAGGCAGCTGCCAAAGAGGGCCCTCTGTGCTCATGGCCCCAATGTATCTCCCTTACCACCTCATGTGGGAGGAAAAGGGGCAACTTACAACAAAAAAAATTTCTCTTCCCACGTGGACATAAAAGGGAAAAAGCGATTCACCCCGCATGGCGGAAAAATGGCCCTCAAAAAAAAAAAAAGTTATTTTTATAAACAAAAACTGAATTTCCCCAAATTTGGGAAAGTCAAATTTAAAAACCTTTTGGGGTTTTTTACATTTTTCTTCAGAAAGAGCTCCGGGACGAAATCCCTTTTTCGTGGCCGGTATCGATGGGTTTTTAAAACCCATGACATTTCAAAGACCCCAGGGAAAAATTTTGGGGTTCCCAAAATATAGGGAACATAATGCTTAAAACAGTTCCCCCAATGACCAATACTGCCCAATTGGGGGTTTAAAGGGGGGGAAAAAAATTTTTTTTTCACCTTAGGTAAAAATTTGGGAAAATTGGGGGTACAAGGGCACCTTTCACACAAAAACTTATCCGGGCCAAAACCCTTAAATGCACCCATTTCTTATTTTTAAAAACCCTTTGATTTTAAGAATGGATTTCCCAAATTTTTTTGAATTTCTACGGTGCAATCAACAGATAAAGAATGATAAGTGTGTGTCCTGTAACATAATTTCATTCATTTTTTTTTACAGTCCAGTTTTAAAAAAAAAACCCAAACCCCCGCCCTTTTTCTGGGTGAATCACCCAAAATCATCACTATTTTTCAGTCAAATTAAATTTATAAATTTGCTGACTTACTGTCTTGTGTAATTCTAAGAGATCTCTTTCAACCAATTCCTGAAATTCATCCAGATCGATTGGTGTGGACTACACAGAATAGAAATATTATTTTTTTTTTTTTAAACTGGACAAGATTCCCAATTCTGATGGCAATTTTACTTTTTAAAAGTTTGGTTTAGCGAAAACTTTAAAAATATTTGTAAATTTGGTCGATATCCGATTGTCAATTATCATGGACGATATCCGATAGTCGAAAAATAGATTATCGCCGATGACCCTTAAAGTTATTTTTGGGGAGGAAAAAACAACCCTTTATTCTTACAACCCCCAAACAGGGGGTGGAGAAGCGGAATTAACATCCAAAACAGGTAAACTGGGTAGGGGGCTACTTTTACAAACCCAAATTTGGTTATAAAAATCACAAAAAAAAAAACCACAAAAACCATTCCCTTTCCCTGTCTTGTACCACAGCATGACCCCCAAAACCGGGATTACCGAAAATTTTAAAAAATGGGAGAAGGCAGTATTAAAATTTTAAAAAATCCCTTTTACTTGAACCCGGACATTGGTTTATCCCATTCCTTTGGGGCCCCCGCATAAAACCCCCAACCCGCAGGGCCCCCAAAATTAAAAAAAATGCAGGAAAAAGGAGTCCTTTCAAACCCCCATTTTTTTTTGCTTGGGCATTTACTTTAACTGTCCTTTCCACAGTATGACCATTAAACCTGTCTGACCCCCAGGGTTAAAAAAATCAAGAAAAAGGGGTCTTTTAACCCCCCCATTTTAGTTTCACTGGACAAGACTTTTCCTGTCCTGGGGGGCCCTAGCATGGGGCCCCCAAAAACCCGCATTTACCCCCCAAATTTAAAAAAGGAAAAAATATTTTTAAACCCCCAATTTTTAAATTAAACCCCGGACATTGACTATACCTGTTTTTAAACCCCAGTATGGCCCTTTAAAAATGTCTGACACAAAAGATTAAAAAATGCCCGGAAAAAAAGAAGTCTTCAAACCCCCATTTTAGATTCAGGAAAATAGACATCCCTGTCCTACCAAAAAAAGGGGGCCTAAAACCTTTCATTACCCACAAATAAAAAAAGTGCCCGGGGAAAAAAGGGTTTTTCAACCACCAAATTTTATTGAACCGGACATTGACTATTCCTTTCTGTACACAGTATGACCAAATTTAAACCCGTCTACCCACAGATTAAAAAATGCCAGAAAAGGAAATCTTTCAACCCCCCAAATTTTAGATAACTGGGCCTTTGACCCGTACCTGTTTTTGTTCCCCAGTATGGCCATTTTAAACCGTTGACCCCCCAGATAAAAAGTGCCCCAAGAAAAAAGGAGACTTTTTAAAACCCCCATTTTGTTTTTACTGGGCATAAACTATCCCCCGTCCTGGGCCACAGCATAGCCCCAAACATGCATGACCCACCCGATTAAAAAAATGCCAAAGGAAAAAAAGGGGTCTTTCAACCACCAATTTTTGTTGAAATGGACTTTGAAAATACCTTTCCCGGGCAAACCTTTTCATTTGGGGTTAAAGTCTTCCCGTTAAACCCCCCTTGTACAATTCAAAGGTTTTTTGTTTTCACTATTTTTGGGGACAACAAAGTTTTTTTTTAGTTTTAATTCTAAAAAAAAAATTTTTTAAAAAGGATGGAATCCCACCCATCTTTGTTTCTTTTTTTTTAATTTTAGAAAATGGGGGGTTTTCACTACGGGGTTGCTACAAAGTTAAAGATCTTGCAAAAACAGTCTTTTTCAATAGGGGTCCCCCAACAGTGTCCTAACCTTTTTCCCCCTTTTTTGGGGCCACCCTCAACCCCTTTAAAAACCCCTCTTCAAAATTGGGGAAGAACAAAATTTTGTTAAAACAACATTTTTTACAATAGGACCTGTAGTATTTGCTCTTTTTACAGCAACATTTCCCCCAAAAATTCAAAACATGACCCTTGAAACCAACTTACAATTTTAAAAACCAAAAAGGGGGTTTGGAAAAACCACATTTTTTACAATAGGACCTTGTATAAGTGCATTTCCCCACAACATCCCCAAAAATTTTGAACCCTGAACCCCTTAGCCACCCTTTGGACATTGTGAAAGAAAAAAAAGTCTTGAAAAAACCCCCCATTTTTTTAATTTTTAACCTTAATTTGGGTTTTTAAAAACAACCCGCAAGGGCCCAAAAAATTAAAAAATGACTTCTCAGCCCCTGGGGTTAAAAAAATTTTGAGGGAGGAAAAGCCCAATTTTAATCACCCTTTCTGTTCCAAAGGACCAATAAAATTTAGGTTTTTAATCTCAAAAGCAACATGACCCCAAAAAAATTTTAAAAAAAGACTTTTCAGCCAAAATATTAAAAAAATTTTGAGGGGGAAAATTCCCCTTTGAGGCCCCAAATTTCTGTTCCAAAGGGCCCAAAAAAATTTTTGCTGTAAACTCACAGCAAATGACCCCCAAAAAACGTGACCCTGCAAAAATTCTAAAAGATAAAGTGATAAATGGAAAACTTTTGGGCATGAAACCCCCTTGGGGTTTTTTTACAGTCTCCACCCCCGCAAAACCCTTTTCAAAATGAATCCCTTTTTGGGGCCCGAGAATAAAAAAATTTCAGTAAGAAAAAGATCATTTTAAAAAAAAAAAAATTTTTAAGAGGATCATTCTTTTAGGAAAGGGGGAATGTGGAAATAGACCCGGGAAAAAAAAACGGGACCCCGGCAATTGGGGGCCACAAAATTTATTCAGAGATCATTTCCTGTTAAATTTTATGAAAGGTTTAAACGATCCAAAATTTTCTGGGAAAACCTGGATGCGTTTATCTGTTAAAGACTCCTTTCCCGCTGTGCTTTTCCCTCAATATGACCCTGCCTGCTGGGCCAAAACAACACCTTTATGGGGTTTGGGGGCCCCAGCTCGGGGCCCCTTTATCCATTTTGGATTCCCAGAAGTCAATTGGGTTTGGAAAAACATCCAAAAAAAATCGGGGTTGAGACCCCACCGGCCTTTTTTGCCCTTTCTTTACTTTCGGGTGAGGGGGAAATAAAAAATTGCCAGAGGTTCACCCCAAATTTTGGGTTCTGCCCCATTGCCTGCTGCAAATGCGGGGGCCCATGGCTTCAAAGGCACTCTAATTTCTGGCCCCTGAGTTTATGTTGCTCCCCTGATTTTTGAAGAAAAGTTTAAAACAGAAAGCAACAATTTTCCAATTTGGGGCA
The DNA here is from genome assembly GCA_025379985.1 of Phyllomedusa bahiana. Taxonomy (NCBI): domain Eukaryota; kingdom Metazoa; phylum Chordata; class Amphibia; order Anura; family Hylidae; genus Phyllomedusa; species Phyllomedusa bahiana. Next base: position 85,917 of record JAODAL010000713.1, read on the forward strand.
ATCTCAAGGTCTCCATCTTTGCATTTTTAAATCTTATTTGGGGGGGGTGGGCAAGGGAAAAATGCTATTTTGTTTTGGGACCGGGGGGCCCGAAGAGTGGGGCCCCCCATAAAAGTTTTTCCTTTTTGGATCCTTAATGCGGGATCTTTGGGGGGAAAATTTGGTAATCCAAACATCATGTGGGGGAGATGGGGCCCCTTTATTTTCCAAAAATCTGGGGGGAGGGCAAAGAAAACTGATCTTCCTAAACTTCCCCTCCGCCTAAATTGGGCCCAAAATTTTTTCCAAGGGGAGGGACTCCGGTTAAAGGCTGTGTCCAGGAATACCTCATCCTCCTTCTCCCCCGCTTCCTCCCGGGCCCCTCCCCAATCCAAACCCCCCAAGCCCCCCCCCCCCATCTTGGGCCCCAGGGTGATGCAGCCTGAGAAACTGAGGCCCGCCTTTGGGACTAGCCCTGGACCCTGAACCACTGCCTAATGAAAGAACCCATAAAATTTGTGAAAAGGGCGGGCTTTTGAATTTGAAGGAAGGAAAGGGTTTTTGGTTTCCCCTCTTGGGGTCCGTTTTTCCCCCTCCCCCGCTTTGGACCTGATGGTTTTTAGAGTGTTCCCAAAGATGTTTCCGAACAAAATCATTGTGCTAATTGCTGACAAAAGGGGATTGTAAAAGACTGACCATTTTGGTGGCTTTTTTCAAAACTGGCAAGGAAAGGTGCAGAGCTCTTTTCCCCCTTTCCTTTCCCCTCTCGGGGGCTCAAACCCCTCCGAGGTCCGCTACCCATTGCTTTTTTAGGCCCTGTGTCCCCCTTCATAAATGGGGTGATGGCATTTGGGGTGCTGCCACAATCCTGGAAACATGTGGAAGGGTTTGGGAAATTCCCGCTGTTCCACGTTTAACAAAGAACCCGGTTTACGGGGGGGGCCCCAGCTGAAGCTGCAACGCGGGAAGGCGGGACGAAGCAGGGGGCAACGGCGGAAGTGCAACTCAACCCCCGAGCCTTCCTCAGCAGGCATCCAACCCGGGGAGCATTTTTGAAATTTCCCGACGAAAGGTTTTTGACATGTGCCCGGCCAAAGGGGGTTGCTCCCCTACCGATTTAAGGGCGGCCCCCAGATTTTTTAAACCCTTTTTTGGGACCCCCACCTTAAATAGCACAATTCTTGTCAAACCCTCCAGCCCAGGTCCGTTCGGGGAGCCGTTTCCCCACTCCTTTAAACCCGTGGTTTTACCCGGGCCGAAGGGCAGATTTTAAATTTCCTTTCGGTTTTGGTTTCTTGGGCCCCGTGATGCCAAACCAAAAGGGACCCTTGGGGGGAAAAAACCCCCTTTTACCATCCGCGGGTTTTTTAAGACATGCGCCGACCTAGAGGGCCCCGGCAAACCAGGGGACATCCACCCACTCACCCGTAGCTGTTACAAAAAGATTTAGCGGCCCTTGGGGCCCAGCTTAAAGTCCAAAGTGTCATGGGCAATGGAAATTTGCCCGCACAGGGTGCAGAAAAACGCGCTTTAAATTTTTTGATGAACATAGCTGGGCCCGGCAGGGGCGGCTTTTTGGAAAAAAGAAAGCCCCCTTTGGGATCTGGTATTGGGGGCAAGGGGGGGGCCATGATGTGGGCAACCCACTGTGTTTCCCCCAGCGGAAAAAGGCCCAAAATTTCCAACCCAAAAAACCCGGGAAAGCCCAAATTTTAAGGTTTTTGGGTTTGGGTTAAAGTTTTCTTTTTGTCCCAAAACTGGGAAAAAGAAGGGGGGGCTGTTTAAATGGCCCCTGTATGGCTGTGGGGGTCAAACTTTGGGGGAAAGGGGGAATGGGTAGGGTGGGGGCTCCGGTGGTGCTGGGGTTCAGGGAACAGTGGGGGTGAAGCAGAGGTGATCCCTTTTAAACATGAATCTGGGAAAACATGGGGACTGAGGAAACCCGGGGGGTGGCAGAGGAGGGGGAGGGTTGTATGGGTTTTGGAAAACCCCCCATCGGGGTGGCCTTTTTTTGGGCCCCGTTTGCCCCCCATTTCAAACTCATGCTTTCCGGCCCGCCCTTTTTCTAGACTTTTTGGGGGTGGTTTTAAAAAACCTAAATTCTTTCCTCTACTGAAAGCGTTTACGGAAAAGGGGGCATATGACATCGTTGGGGAAAACAAAAGGCTTTTCTCGAAAAAAGGCCCCCGGCTTGGGGAGGTTCCGGCCTTTTTTGCGGCGATAAGGGGGGGAGGTTTTTTTTCCGCTTTTATCTTTTGGGGGCGGAAAACATCTCAGCGGGCTTGTGCGACCCGCCCTCTTCCCCCTTTTTTAGGGGGACCCGTACTACAATACCCCATTTGTCTTCTCCCCCGTCCGTGATGAAAGCGCCCGCAACCCAAAATTTGCTGAAAAGACCCCTTGGATCCCCGGCCCAAAGCTTTAAACAAACTCATCAAAAACATGACTTCGTCGTCCTGAAAATTCTGAAACTAAACTGCGGGGACAAGCAAAGGCCCAATTTCAAAGGGGGTTGCTGGAAACCCCCCGGGGTTTTTGCCGGATTGACCGGGGTTCCTTCTCCTCCTTTTATGCATCTTTAACCCCGTCAGAGGGAGGGGAAAATTACCCTTTGGCCTCTTGATCTTTTTTAACATCCTTTGGGCCCCCAAAACCCCATTTTTCATAAAGAAAGGGCTTCAGAAAAAAAGGATTTTCCACAGTGGGGGTAACCAAGTTGACATTTGGGTGCCTTCGCTTCAAAGTTGGGACGGGTGCTGATGAGCTGATGACGACATTTGTGGCCGTTTTACTGGGAGGACGAGGGGGTAAAATGGGGCAGGTTGCATTTAAAACTGCAGAAACAATTTGGGGCCCCCCCGGTCTTTACTGAGTTTCACAGGGGCCCCGACCCGCGATTTACAGGTCTAAGGCCCCTCCTTCCCAAAACCCATGGGTTGTGGCTTGGGAAAGTTGTAGCCACACTGGAAAAAGGGGCACCTTCTCTCATAAACCTCTACTAAATGTCCCCAAAAACCCCCCCCCTTTTCTCGCTTACCACCGCATTTCGGGTCCATGTTCAAAAGATAAAAATTTTTAAAAATTTTGGGGGTTTTTTACAGTCCTTTTTATTAAAAAACGGGAAAACACAGCTATTCTTTAAAAACCCCTAATTTTTCCCACAGCCAAATAGGATTAGAAACTGATAAAAGTTTTTTTGCGAAAAACCTGTGAAATGCGGTCTGGTGGAACCTAAAACAAAATCAACAAATGTTTTTTTTTCAAATCCCATGGATTTAAAAACTGCCCCAAAGGGTAAAAATTGAAAAGTTTTCCAAAAAATATCAACAAATGCGCTTTTGCGCCAAAATGAGATTTAAAAAGATCCCTTTAAAAATATTCAGAAGTTTCCACGGATGAAAATTGGGGTTTTTTTGCAAACCCAAAGACAAACGGGGAACAGTTCTAGAAAATTTGAATTTGTCGTAAAAACCCTGGTATTTAAAAAAAAAACGCCGCACTCGTGCAAAACAGCTATTTAAAAGTTAACGGGTAACAAAATGGGTTTTTGCCCCAATTTAAAACACCCCAAAATTAACTACGAAATTTTTTGATATCCCCCAAAATTTAATACAAGGGGGCTATTTTTATAAAAAAAATGGGGCGAACCCAAAAAACAATACCAAAAACTAATTTTTTTTTGTTATTAAAAGAAAAGGGAAAAAGGGGGGTTTTTTGGGGACCAATGAAAACACCTGCAATTACAGCAAATTTTCCCGTATCCTAATATAAAATTCAAGATGGGTCTTTTTAAAAAAAATGTACTGCAAAACCCCAAAAGGGGAAAAAAAACCTACCTTAAAAAAAAGTTTTGAGGGTAAAAAAAAGGGTTTTTTTTTTACCCTATGACAACACCGGGGTGACTAGAAAAGTTCTGTATCCTATTGTAAGTACAAGGTGGGTCTTTGAATAAAACTGGGCTGCACAAAAATGAAAAAAAAAAACTACTTAAATCGTGTACGGATAATAAAAGGTGGTTTTTGCACCTATGACATACTCCTGCAGTGACTAGAAAAGTTATGTATCCTATTGTAAGTTCAAGGTGGGTCTTTGAATAAAACTGGGCTGCACAAAATACAAGGTACTATTTCCCCAAAAACTGGTAAAAAAAAGCCATTTCAATGTAGGTTCAAAGCAGAGTCTGGGCTGCACAATATACACTCTCCTTTCAAAAGCCTGTCTGCCTGTCTGTGTTCGAGATTAAGGCGATTGTTCTATAGTTGGCACAATCCTTGTTGTCACCTTTCTTTAGCAATGGGATGAAAACTGATATTTTCCAGCCCTTTGGCCATGTGCAGGTCTTCCAGGTCTTATGGCACAGTGTTGTCAATGCTGCTTTTGGGACTAGTTTGAGCAGCTTTCTATCAATGCCAGGTAATTTGTTGTATAACAGCTCCCTCAGCACCAAATCCACTTAATTTTCTAGTATGTCTGGTACTTATTTTTCCTGGTCCCTGAGTTATTTAGGGTGATGTGTGCTGGCACTAGCATATAGTTCATCTGTATATTCATTCCAACTCTGCTTGAAGCTCTGTTGGCTGCTAATTTCATTCCCATCATGGTCTTTGATGGTTGTTAGGTCTGCTGAGAAAAGTTTCTTTACTTGTGTTAACATAGTAAATAATTCCCTGCTGCATCCCTTCTTGTAGGCTTCTTCAAGGTTCCAGGTTCATGTACTGGGCCTTCAGGGAGTTATTTTTTCCTTTCCCAGCTGAACTTTGGAAATCTACATAATGTTGTCTTGCCTTATTCAACTTGCCTTTAGCCCATACATGCCAACTCTCTGGATTTTATTATTTTATTTTTATTAGCTATATGGGGGGCTCTGCCTGGCAACAGAGGGGACATCTACCTGGCAACAGAGGGGACATCTACCTGGCACCCGAGCGGGCACTACCTGGCAACAGAGGGGGCATCTACCTGGCAACAGAGGGGGCACTACCTGGCAACAGAGGGGACATCTACCTGGCAACAGAGGGGACATCTACCTGGCAACAATGGGGGCACTACCTGGCAACAGAGGGGACATCTACCTGGCAACAGAGGGGGCATCTCCCTGTCAACAGAGGGGGCATCTACCTGGCAACATGGGGGCATCTACCTGGCAACAGAGGGGGCATCTACCTGGAAACAGAGGGGGCATCTACCTGGCAACAATGGGGGCACTACCTGGCAACAGAGGGGACATCTACCTGGCAACAGAGGGGACATCTACCTGGCAACAATGGGGGGCACTACCTGGCAACAGAGGGGACATCTACCTGCAACAGAGGGGGCATCTACCTGGCAACAGAGGGGGCATCTACCTGGAAACAATGGGGGCATCTACCTGGCAACAGAGGGGGCATTACCTGGCAACAATGGGGGCATTACCTGGCAACAATGGGGGCACTACCTGGCAAACAATGGGGGCACTACCTGGCAAACAATGGGGGCACCTACCTGGCAAACAAAGGGGGGCACCTCCCTGGCTAACAAAGGGGGCACCTACCTGGCTACAGAGGGGGCATCTACTTGGCTACAAGGGGGCATCTACCTGCCTGTAAGGGGCACTACCTGCTTATGGGGGGTTACTACCTGGCTATAAGGGCATCTACCTGGCTTTCTTCCAAAGCCGTTATGCAGTTAGGTGGAGTGGGTGTGGCTTTTTGAAGGGGTGTGGCATACCGACAAGATGGGCGTGTCCATGCAAATTATTGCCACTAAGATCTCCTGCTTTTTCATTTTCAAAAGTTGGCAACTATGCTTTAGCCTAAGCTTCTCTCCCCTTATTAATGATCAAGTAGCTCCTTCAATGTACTGGCTTCTAGTATGGCACATGGTCTTGAGCAGTTTCAGTAATGATTTCTTTATTTTCTGCCCATAATTCATCTGGTCGTGCTTGAGCAGATTGAAACTGTTATTCACTCGGAATGAACACTGTGCAGGGATCTCCCTGCCAATAGACTTTCTCTGTCTGACTACATGCTTGATCTTGATGAGTTTGCCCCTGACTTTGGCTAAAAGAAGTTGGTGGCCTGCACCTTGTACTCTTTTCATAGGGAAAATTAATCCCTTCCATTTTTGCTGCCAGAAGATGTAATAATAATAATTATCTTTATTTGTATAACACCAACATGTTCTGCAGAACTTTACAATTCAGAGAGTATAGATACAGACAAAGAATCACATTACACAGTAAAAAGCTACTTACAGATGAGACACAAGCTGTGAGGGCCCTGCTCGCAAGAGAAGAGCAAAAGTGTCAGCTCACCCACTGTAATGAAGACCAGCTGAGGAGGCACAATGAAGGGAAACCCAACCTTTTGATACAAAGCGATCCAGGAATAGCAATAAACCCGCTTCCAATCCAGTCCGGTTTAAAAAAAAATACATCCCTTTATTTAGAAAAAAAATAAAAAAACAATAATGACGTCTTAGGCTAACAACAATATACTTGACAACATGTTGTCAGAGTGCTATATCCTATTAATATGCTGACGTGTTTTGGACAGGTCCGTCCTATGACTAAGGACATCACTATAAGGATTATGAGTGTGCCTGATTGTACGGGTTGGCATTCTCCAGAGAATTGGTGCGGCTCGTGTGAAATCTTGGAGACAGGCATTGGGAGATTCAGATGATTGTAATCTAAGATCATGAACAGAGTGGAGAGACTGGGTAGGGTGGTAGACAGAGATGAGGAAGGAAATGTAGGGAGATGCAGCTCTATGGAACCTGGCTTCTGCATTCAGGACAGATTGGAGAGGGGAGAATTTACAGAGAGGGAGTGAAAGACAGATCGAAATCTAGTATAACCCCAAGACAGCGAGCCTGCTGCCCAGGAGTTATGGGAGTACCACACACTGAAACAGAAATAGCTGAGAGTGGTTGGTAAGTAGATGGCAGAGTGACTAGTTCAGTTTTTGTGAGGTTTAGTTTCAGATGGAGAGAGGAAAGCCAAATCCACTGATGGTTGGTCCATTGAAGGCTGTGTAGAGTGAAAAAAGGAGATGACCTAGAACCAATCCTAGAACCAATTTAATCCAACAGCAAGAGGAAGAGAAGGAGAAGTAGAACCTGCTAAAGAGACACTGAAGGAACATTCAGGAGGTAGGATGAACAAAAAATGGAAAGATCTCAGTGGAGAGAGAGGTTACAGATTGCAGTAAGATGAAATATAATTGCTAGGGAAATGGACTGGAAGAGGTGGGACAGAATGGGTTCAGAAGAGCAGGTATTGGGGCGAGCAGGCAAGAGAAGTCTGCATACTTCTTCTTCTGTCGTTGGGTCAAGTGAGAGCAGACTATAGGACGTCCTGGAGGGGACAGGATGAGTATTACTTGGGGACTGAGATGTTTAGCTGTATACTTTTCATTTTCTCTGATGTGAATAACCTGGTTTTCAACACAGAGGTCAGTAACTGGGGCCTGAGCTTTAGGTCCGAGGAGGGAATGGAAAGTGTCAAATAGTCGTTTTGAGTTATTGTGTAAAGTTGAGATTAGAGAGTTGAGGTATTCTTGTTTGGCTCAGTGAAGGGAAGTTTGGTAAATCCTTAGCATGAATTTGTAGTGGAGAAAGTCTGCAGGTGGCCTTGACTTTCTCCACAGATGTTCAGTATACCTAGTGCATCGCTGCAGAAAGCGTGTTTGAGTTGTGTGCCATGGCTGCCGACTTTAGTGGTACTGTGTGTAAGTGATGCCAACATGTCCACGGTGGTTGTGAGAATTTCATTATAGTGTTTAACAGTCAGGACAAAAAACAGAGAAGATTGGGGACAGTGAGGAGAATAGGGTATCTATGAGTTCCTGAGTGCTTATGGAGCAGATATTTCATAATCTGTGACAGACAGGTTTGTCCAGAGAAGACTGAGAATTAGTGACAGTGAAGGAGATAAGGTTATGAACAGAGTGCGCAAGGTTGGAAATTGAGCAGAGATGTCAGAAGACTAGATCAAGTGAGTTTACATGCTTGTGGGTGGGAGAATCTGTAAATTGCGAAAGGCAAAGGAAAGATGTTAGTGAAAGAAACATGACATATGGGGTCGTCAATGGGGATGTTGAAATCACCCATGATGAGAGTGGGCATTTCAGTAGAGAGGAGGTAAGGGAGCCATGCAGCAAAATTATCCAAAAACTGGCGGGTGAGCCAAGGGGTCTATATACAACTTGTTTGACTTATGTTATGTATGTAACCCCCCTCGAATGTACAGCGCTCTGGAATCAATGGTGCTTTAAAATAAATAATAATAATACAACTGCCACTCTGAAAGAAAGTGGCTGAAAAAGTCTGAGGGTGTTGATCTGGGTGTGATGTTTTCCATTTGGGGAAGTTCAGAGGTACTCTTTTTGATAAGATAAGTTTGGTGTGCCATGGATATAGTATTGTATGTCGATTATCAGGCCTCATGGTGTTTTCCACTAAAAGCACCTAATACTTCCCCCTTTTACCCTAGGTGTGCGAGACCATTCTCATATAGAGGTGCGGCTTTGGTTGGGTGAAGAAGGTGTTGTTCTCCTGGCAGAAAAGCACAATGTGGTCCTCAGCTTCATTCCTTTCTCCTAGGTTGTGTCTGCCCACCACTCCTGCAGCCTCTTATTCTACAACATTGGCAATGAACCACCTGTAATGTAGATTATGTAATTTCTTGGATTTTATTAAGTGTGCTTTGGAGCTGATTGTAAAAGTATTCACTGTCCTGCTCTGATGCATCTGCTGGTGGTGCAAAGGCTTGAATGATGGTCATGTTCATAGGTTTCTGTCTGATGTAGATGGACATTACTTTACCATTGATGTACTGGGGACTTTATATGCACCTTGCAAGCCTTTCAGTCTGAATAGTAAATGGTGTAATCGTCTGAGCTGAAATCCCCTAGTCCAATTCAGTTCACTGACTCCCAAACTAATTTCTAATACATTTAATTAGGGGCATTAATTAATTTAATTCAGAGCACAGCTCCTCTAGGTATTATCTCATAATGTTGTTATTATTATTATAATAATAATTATTATTACAATTATTTGAAGGGGTTGTCCGACTAAAAAAAATAAAAAATAGGCGTCAACTGTATTAAATAACAAAAAAGAAATGTGCACTTTTGTACTCACTACTTATATAGTGTTGAAGCTCTACTGGTGTCTACAGAATAACTTGAAGAAACCCTGTCACTCACATAGGTTATGCTGCCCTTACTTAGGACAACACAAACTGTTGGCAGACATTTCTAGTGGTGTGCATCTCATTTTGTAAGATACTGTAGTTTCAGAGCATTTAATTCTCAAATTTGGCAGTTTGCAGCCTGTTCTGCCAGAGATGAGTCCAGCTTATTTATGAGCAGGCATTAGCTCTGCCCACAAACAGCTAGGCCTGTCCACTTGCAGCTGATTCAACCTTTTGCTGAAATTGGATAGAAACCTTTGAATGAGGAGCAGGTGGGCGGGGATAGCTATGGGCAAGCGGGGTTAACACCTGCTCCTGAATAAACTGAATTTCTTTCTGGCATAACAGGCTGCAAACTGCCAGATTTGAGCAGTAAATGCTCTGAAACTCCCGATAGTATAATGTTGTACCGTGTTAGCCATAGAAAGTAGTAGAAGAGTGAAGAAATCAGGCGATACCTTTTTTCAGGCTAACTGAGTATATTTAATGGTGAGCTTTTGAGAGTACTAGCTCCCTTCAGCAGACATGATGTTATACAAGAAACTGAAAATTTACAGACTTTTTATACACAATAGACATGGACCTTCAAAGGAACTATGAATCTTTAAAAATAACAAAATGCAATTATGATTATGTGTGTGCAATATCGCAGTACAGACCTCTATGTGGGGGAAACAGGGCAGAGATTCAGCCAGCACATGAATTCACACAGATTTACTATTAATAACAGCAGAACTGATCTTCCAGTGACCGCACACTTCTTCAGAGAAGACCACCGTATTGAAGATTTGCGGGTTGTGGTTTTAATGGGACATTTTAAGACGCAGAGGGAGAGGAAGGAATGGGAATATAAATTAATGCAAAAATTTCAAACTTTTTTTTTCAAACTTTGCAAAATGGAATAAATATTCATGCCAGTTTCATGTCACACTATGTGTGAAATCTGAGGGCCCCAAATCATAACCTAAGAGCAAATAAGATAAGAGGAAAAATTACTGATCCCTCCTGTCATGCCTCACAGGTTTCCAGATTGTTTATTTTTTGACCTGTTGTAAATGACTTCTCTGCTTATATTGCATTTTGTTATTTTTAAAGATTCTAAGTTTATTTGAAGGTCCATGTCTATTGTGTATAAAAAGTCTGTACACTTTCAGTTTCTTGTATAACATCATGTCTGAAGAAGGGAGCTAGTACTCTCGAAAGCTCACCATCAAATATACTCAGTTAGCCTCTAAAAGGTATCACCTGATTTCTTCACTCTTCTAAAACTCCTGAGACATGCCACTTTTTTCTGGCGCATAAGGGAAGGTGAATGGAGGCCGGGCCTGAGCACTGAGCGTAGAAGTAAGCGCTGGCGTATAGCAGTGCACAAAGTATGTGCCGCTGTACACTGTGTGAACCTGGCATTAAAGTAATTGTTAGATAGATAGATAGATAGATAGATAGATAGATAGATAGATAGATAGATAGATAGATAATAGATAGATAGATAGATAGATAGATAGATAGATAAATTAAAAAGAAATAACAATAGGCTCCAACTGTAAGTCACAAAAAGAATGTACTCACTTTTGTTCTGAATGCCTTTTCAGCATTGAAGCTCTCATGGTGTCTCTGGTTTTTGTTTACTTCAGATACTTCCAAACAGCATGTGACCATTGCAGCTAATCAGTGGCTTCTACAGTCATGTGCCGCACCATTCACTTTCTGAGCAGTGATGACAATGGAACGGCATGTGACAAATGAGGCCACTGACAGGCTGCTACTGCCACCTATCAAGACACCACCGGAGCTTCAATGCTGAATTTACAGGAAGCACAAAAGTGAGCACATTTTGATTATTTTATACAGTTTGGGTTTTTGTTATTATTACTATAATTTTTTTTTGTAGACTGACAATGCCTTTAAAGGGAACCTGTCACATAGGTTATGCCCCCCTTGCTGAATACAGCACAAGCTAGTGGCAGACATGCTGTTTCCAGTGCTGTGTCCCTTATTCTGTAAGATGCAGGAGTTTTAGAGTATTTCATGCTCAAATCTTACTCATGAGCAGGTGTTAGCCCCGCCCACAAAAGGCTAGACCTGCCCACCTGGCAGTTATTCAAATGGTTCTACATATTCAAAGTAATAGGTTTATCAGTTGAAGTGGACGGGGCTATACTCAGGTGGGCGGGGTTTGAAAAAACTGACTCTGACTCTTTTCTGTCTGAAAACTGCAGATTTGAGCATGAAATACTCTAAAACTGCTGCATCCTACAGAATAAGGGACACAGCGCTGGAAACAGCATGTCTGTCACTAGCTTGTGCTGTCCTCAGCAATTCCCTATTACATTTACACCAGGTCACAAAGGGTGAACTTATACTTTTTATTTTGTATAACAGTGAACAATGTGGGCTTCTGCAATGTATTAATACCATTACCATAGTCAATGCATTTTAACCAGGTTTACAAAATAACCTGTAAGGCATTTGGCAATTATTTAGTGAAAAGTATGAAGGAATAAGATGACAAGTAAATTCTTTGTTCTCTGAAACAACTGGCCACATTGGATTGTCTCTTAGGATATTTTCTATTTTTATCACTACTGTTGAAAATCCAGGAACCTGGCCAGCTGCTCATTAATTATAAGAAATACCACTGAAAGAAACCGCAATACTTACTCATGATTTAACCGTGTCCCACCTAGATATATAGCTGGATACAGAATGTCTAACTCCCTTATATCACTGGCTTTAAACCAGATTCCCAGACCATGAAGCTATCATTTTGGAAGCGGATAAATCCCACCAAACACTCTGTGATGCTAATGGCCAATGTCTGTTCTGTATTGTGCCAAATAATCAAATGAGTTTGACCTAGTAATCTAAATCATTGTAGAGGATCACCCAGGAGTTACTCTTATGCATTGCTAATGCTGTCTGCTAGTATCTGTGTTTAATGTTCTAGTGATGCATAAAATCCTCCATGTGTTCAGTCAAAGACGGAATGAATTTAACAAACCTTTTATGCTTTTTTCCACCCACTTTAAATGACTGCACTACTTTTACAATGTGACAGAACTTATTACATAGGCACTCCCATTTAGGATGGAAAAAGGCTGGTGGTGCATTTTTTTCATCTAAGTACATGTCTGACACTCTTTTCTTATCCAAACAAGTTAATTTGTTTTTATGTCACACCTCCATAATGAAAAATGGATAGACATAAAGAAAATCTACTATGTAGTTTAGAAAAAATAATACTAATACTAAAACTAATAATACTACAAATCGTATAAAGGATCAAACAGATCCATTAACGGAACCTCAAATGGCCCAGATTCTGAAATACTATTGTTGCCCAACCACCACAGGATCCATGCTGTCTAACAACATACAACTGAAAAAATGTTGACCACAAGGACCCCTACAATCAAGCCTCCTGCAGCAACCCCAAAGGAGAAATATGCCATATTCTAGTTAAATTTATGATGTCAAAAAGATGGTTAATGTTAGTATTTTAATAAATGTGCTGAGTCTAGATCTAGTGATCAGCAATCACTTAGGAAGAAAAAACAGATTGAAATAAAATATAAGGGACTGATCATACGAATAAGTTTAGTAAGGTCATCTGAATGAATATAAAAAGGACATACTAAAAGAATGGTGCAAAATTAAAGCATTGGTTTTCAGAACCAAGAGAATATAATGCAAAGTTATTGACATGAAAAGACACACTATCTATCCAAGCCTTATCTATTCACCACAAAAGGGATTTCCACAGGAGACACGGCAGAAGTATAGACACTAGTCTAGTTCTGTCCAGATGCATGCTTTGGATATGGACTCCACTGTTTCAGTGATGCATTGTCTCAGATTATTGGGATCCTCTTGGGAGTGGGAGAGCAGATAAACTGAGACCTTAATGTAGCCCGACAGAGAGAAGTCATGGAGCGTTAGATTTGGTGATTGTGGATGTCAACTCAACATTGGGGAATTGTTGTTTTTGGCGTGGCCAATTTAATGTTCTGGTGCAGTATTATTCAAGTATCGGCAAACAGTGAAATGGAAATGTGGAGCTGCACTTCACCTGCTGAGTGCACAGAAGATATTTGAGCAAGCCCCTCATGTGCTTGGTAAGTGTTTTTTCTAAACTACAAACTTAAAATTTGTGGCTACAAGTCACCCACTGATGTGAAAGGTAGCCTCATCACTGAACACCAGCCAGTTGGTGAATTCATCCTCCTCAGTATTGCAAGTTTATGCACAAGTCACAGCATTTTGGCATGTTGTCTGGTTTGCACTCCTGCAGAAGATATGATCTGTTTGGCTTTAAAGCAGATGTTTTTGTAAGACATGAAATACCAGGGTTTGTGGCACCTCTAGTTTCATACTAGTCATTCTGGTTGACTTTCTAGGACTACATTTGTACGCAGCTTGAATACTGTTCACTGCCTTTTTTGAACATACACATTCCAATATCAGTAGCACACTATTAACTAAAAGAACTATCAATAGTCACATAGGAATTTTTGAAAAATCATTTCTGCTACTTAGGATACACGAAAAATGTTTGAGGTTCTAGTTCACATTTTTGATCAAAACTGCTTAAGCCCACCTCCGAAACTTCAACAGGACCTCAAATGCAGGTGGGTCATACACTAGCGTTTCCTCTCTTTAGGGCCTGTTCAGACCTCCATACTTCAGGGAGTGAAGGCACCAGCTACTAAGTACACTGCATTGAGTAAAACCTGTGAAGGTCGATGGAGTGCGAAAAACCAACCAGGAGGCAGCCACTCCTGCATACACAAGCTAGAAAACAATATATGGCTTTGCACATCCAAAAACTTTTTTGAAAAAAATGAGCGTAGGGGCACACTGGTGTGGCAGACATATACATACACATTCAAATATCAGTAGCACACTACCAACTAAAAAAACTATCAAAAGGCACATAGGAATTTTCGAAAAAGCATTTCTGCTACTTACGATACATGAAAAATTTTTGAGGTTCTTAATTCACATTTTTTTCTTGCTTCTATTGAAGTCTTTGGACAGCCTGGACTTTTGCTATGACATAAACACCCAAGGTTTTGAATTGCTTTATCCATGAAGTTTCTATGTGGAACATGGCACAGGCATGGCACCGCTACAGCCACTTATTGGCTACGGCATGTATGTGCTATTTGTTTACATCACAATTTGAAAGTGAACAGCTTTCAATGGTGTTATAAGTAGTGGCACGTGACCACTTCCACCAATCAGCAACTGTAGTGGTGACATCCTGGTTCCAAAGTCGAAGAATGAGAACAAAAGATGTAGTGCAGGGACCCAGGACTGGGGAAAGGTGAGTATAAGTTTTGGGTTTTATTGTAATGGGGGCACAAAGAGCATTAAAAAAAGTTTGATTTTTTTTCAACTGGACAATCCCTTCTTTAGTCATGAATAAAATAAGAATAGTGATGTCCTGCACCAGAGATTTAAAATCTTGGACATTTACAATATAATATTATTATTCTTTATTTATATAGCATCAGCATATACCACAGCATTTCAGAAGTTACAAATTCAGACATTCCATAAGTAACAATTATAACAAAAGGAGTGAAGGAAATAGGGATGAAACAAAGGGTAAATATGTATGTTTTGTACAATGATAGAGCCATCTTTACATTAATTAGGGTAGTACACATCAAACTGTATTAGTCAGTCCCCCCACCAGGATCTGTATAGCATGGAATTTGGATACATGTAACTCGAGGAGGGAGAAGGCAGTGTAAGAAAGAAAACTGCTAAACTGTGGGTGGGAAATACGGTAAGGACTCTGCCAGAGAAGCACTTAGGATACCCTCCTACATGAACTTACTTTGTTTACTGAGTATATACAGCTGCTCCAAAGGTGGGTGGTATGCAGTTTAATAGCACCTGCTTTATTGTCCTTTAAAGAAGTTTACAATTTAAAAATAAAAATTTAATTCAAGACATTCAAAGCCAAGGTTTCCAAAGGCAGAAGGAAACATTAAGCCACCATGTGCTTCACAAAGTCCTCTAAAATATGACTATAATTACTTATATTGTAGTCAAACTTCTGATTCCTTAATAATTCACCTGGTTTATACTCTACAGGCAACAACTTAAAGAAAGTCTACAAAAAATTATAATTTATGCATTTTAAATAAAATTTTCCTCTACCTGGAATCCACAGGGCTATGGTAATCAGCTAAACACAGTTTTCATAGTTTTAGACATTCAATTAAGACAGGCAGAAGAGATGACTAGAACCACGGCTGTGATATGGTATAGCATTTTTTATGCCGGTCATCTTTAGATAGTTTTCGGACAGACATTAAGGGCGACATGTATGATTTTTGGCACCCAGGTACCATTTTTTTTGCGCGCATTAGTAGCATAGAATGCGCCTGAATCTATGAATCTGTTCTACTGCGGGTCAAAGATTTAGTGCTTTCTAGCTACAAAGTGACACTTCTGTCTAAGGTAAACTACTTTTAAAGTAGTCTACCTGTTCCAGCAGTAATGTGCCTGGATTTGCCGTACTGAAGCTAAAAATGTGTAGAATTGTTGTAGTTGTAGTGTGACATGCCTCCAGCACGCCCGCCGATCTCACGTGCATTACAAAATGCCGCGGGTGCTCTGTAATGCGCCTGATATTGGAGTGCGCCTGGTTAAAAATAGAGCGAACAGGGCTGCGCTAGTTTTTGGACTGAAAAGACGCCAGGCTTCTGATGCAGCCCCTAATTTGTCTGGCAGATAATCCTTCCTCGTCCCCAATATACAGTGAGTGCATTATCAGGAGGTGGCGGGATAAGCTACCAAGCTACTGCCGTTCCCCTGCAGTTGTAACAAAGTATCGGGTAGGTGAGAAACCAACATGCCTTCTTTACCATAGCATTTTGCTCCAGGGGAAAGTTAGAACTTCCCCATACCCATTAGTTAGTTTGGCCCTATCAAAAAGATTGGGTTTGAACAGTGATCATCTAGGGCGACATGTATGAACAGGGCTACGCCACAAGTCTGCTCTATTTTTATTCTGGTGCACTCTAGTATCAGGCACATTACAAAGAGCCCATGGCACTTTGTAATGTGCCTGAGATCGGGGATGTGCTGGAGGCATATCACACCACAACCGTATGAAGCTACACATTTATAGCTTCAGTACGGCAAATCCAGGCACATTACTTCTGGAACAGGTACGCCACTTTAAAAGTGGTTTATCTGAGCCAGAAGTGTCGCGTTGTAGCTAGAAAGCTCTAAATCTATGACCCGTAGTAGAACAGGTTCATAGATTCAGGCGCATTCTACGCTACAAATGCATGCAAAAATGGCGCCTGGGTGCCAAAAATCATACATGTCACCTCTAATGTCTACGGTGAACTTAAAGGGGTTGTATTGTTTGAACTGTTCGGGGTCTTCAGCTAATTCTCTGAGATTGAATTTGAAATCCAGGGGGCGAGTCTCTCCCCTCAGCATGCGTGTCTCCCCTCACTGAAGACCTGTGACATCATCACTCTGACTGTGCAGTGGAAGCAGAAGGATGTCTGCAGAGGACAGCTATACAGCCTCCTGCATGCTTGTCACCTGTCTGCAGAGCTTCAGGCTCAGCTTGGCTATAAGCAGTCAGCCTGAACTTATGAGACATGTGAGGAGTGTACACTGCCCCCTCCCTCACCTTCTGTTACCAGGCAGGAGACTGTATGACTGTGGTATATGCAGTTATACACACAGTCTGAACTGATGAGACATGTGAGGAGTGTACACTGCCTCCACCCCTTCCTCTCTGTTACCAGGCATCAGACTAGGTTATATGGAGCAATGCACACTGCCCTCCCCACCTCCACTCCCCCTGTTAACTGGCAGGAGACTCTATAATACTGTGTTATATAAGGAGATCTGTGACTTAAACAGACAGTAATTGCCCAGATCATTCACCCTAGAGCTGGGAGATGTGTATAGAGCCAGCAGTCCTTGGTTTCACTATCGATTTTAACAGCTCAGAGGGGAGAAAACACAGAGTGTGCAGGCAGCCAATCACAGCGCAGGGAGCGTGACCGGGGCGTTTCTTGTCTGGGGGCGTATCCCAACAGGCTGAATGAAATGTCAGCCAGCCAATCACAGTGCAGGGGGCGTGTCTAGGGTCCGGGATCCAGCCAGAGGAGTGTCCCGACCAGCAGCAACAGAAACAGAATACAGATTTACAGAAAAGCTCATATCTGCTAAACCAAGTGACTGAGGTAATGCAACCCAATTACAAAAGTGCTTATTTTTACTGTCCCCATAATCTGAGATATGATCTTTGTAGCGATACAGCCCCTTTAATTTTAAATGGGTTTTATCATATCAGAAATTGTGCCTTTTATTACAAGACCAATACAAGTGAATGGGGCTGAGCTGCAATATCAGACATAGCCCATAACATAGAGTAGTGAGGTTTATAGGGGAAAATGCAGACATTTTTCTTTAATCCAAAAACATCTTTAATGTTCTTTAACATGAAGGAACCCCTTTAAGGGTAATTTATTATATATGGTTATTAGCAATTCTCTAATAAATACCTATTATCACAATTAATGCTGACAATACTCTGTCCTGTACAAATCATTAGTAGCATATGCAGTCCAGTTACAGCTTGTAAGAGGGTGAAATGTAAACTTTTTTCACTTTTTGCTTGATCCCTGAATCGCTCAATAAATTTAGATGATCAATTTGAATTGGGATTTAAACAGTCCTCCTCATCATGCTAGTCACAGTTTGACATCATGAGACCAAGACAACACCTTACAATTCATCAACAGTACTTATCCATTGCGGGGCTTCAGGCAGGATGCTCTCAGATGGAAGTGACCACTGAGCTTAGAGTGTCACAGAACGTCCACTTCTTTGCCTTTTTATTACTCTTCCAGACTCTCTGTATCTCTGTTGCAAACTGCTGATGACACTCTGTGACACTCTAAGCTCAGTAGCCACTTCATCTGAGAGCATCCTGCTTGAAGCCTTGCAATGGCAAGATACTGTTGATCAATTGTAATATGAAGAGAATGATAAGAAGGGATGTTTAAATCCCAATTCAAATTGATCCCCTAAATTTATTGGGTGATTCATGGGTCAAACACCTGTTGTGAATTTTGCCATTACGCTCTTTGTTACAGATCAGCAAGTGGTGCAAAAAGTACTGAAACACTGGACTGAACTGTGAGCTGTGAGATTTTATATAGACAGGTGTGTGCCTTTCCTAATCAAGTCCAATCAGTTTAATTAAACACAGCTGGCCTTCAATGAAGGATTAGAACCATCTCAAGGAGGATCAGAAGGAAATGGACAGCATGTAAGTTAAATATGAGTGTTACAGCAAAAGGTCTGAATCCTTACGACCATGTGATATTTCAGTTTTTCTTTTTTAATAAATTTGCAAAAAAATCTACATTTCTGTTTTTTATCTTTCAAGATGGAATGCAGAGTGTACATTAATGAGCAAACAAATTAACTTTTTTGATCTTACCAAATGGTTGCAATGAAACAATGAGTGAAAAATTTAAAGGTGTCTGAATACTTTCTGTACCCACTGTATGTCTATGAGCTTTCAGCTTTCTGTGCCACTGTATAATCAGAAAAAGGAATAAGTAAAATTAATCAGTTTGAAATTAATTTGTTTTGCATTTATCTGCTTTTAAATGGGAACCATTAAAGCAGCCCACCCTGCAAGTTCCTGTGTTGTGACAGCAAAAGTGCAGTCACAATGTGTAGCCTCCCCTGCTCTCATATCGAAGTTCTGCTGACAGTCCCTAAAGGGCAAAATTTACTGGCATTGTATACGGGATTATCACTGCTAATAAAGGAGTTACATATGAGTAATAGTTACTGCTTGTGCCAACAATTGGCTACACAAGTCTTCCTGTTAAACTGCAATATCATTGACAAACCCATGCAGTTATTGACATTGGATACATGTGGTCCTGGCCTCAGGGAATTCCTATTTATGTAATTACTTATCAATTACAAGGCTTTTCCCAATAAACATGTTTTAACCTAAAGGTTAGACATTAAAATGTTAGTTCACTAGGGACCACACTACTGGAACGCACACTGATCCCCATTACTGGGGTCCCAAGGCTCTCTTTTTTCCTTATGGCTTGTTCACACAACGTTTTTGTGATCCGTTTTACGGATCCATTTTACGGATCCACAAAACGGATCTAACAATTGTCAGTGTGATTAACATTGAGTTCAATGGCAATAGTGCATCGCTGTTCTCACGGGAGATCAGCGATGCGCTTTTGAGAGCTCTCCTGCACTGCGCTTTTCGCATCCACTTTAAGAATTGACATGTCAATTCTTAGGCCTGTCACACGGCTTAAAATGGGCCGTATTTCGGTCGTAATTACGCGCCGAGTGCGCAATAGGGCGAAAAGCCCTTCATTACGGTATACACAGTATCATAGAGAACTATGGATTACGTTCCACTCCGGCCGCGATCGCCTGGCGGGAGATATTCACTGTCATTCTAGGGCGTTACCGCGCTAGCAGTGATAGTCATGGCCGGCGAAGTGCGGCCCCTGCTTATCCCCCGCTCCGCGCCCCGTCTACATGGCGTAATTGCGGGGCGTATTCGTCCGCAATTAAGCGTGTGAACATAGCCTTATTGCGTTACGCAAGTGAAGCCCATAGGTGAAATGGAGGCTGCTTTTGGCACCTGTGCAAAAGCGCTCCACTCCGGGTATGCTCAGCTGCGCTTTGCATCCTGAAAGCGGATGCGAAAAGCGCAGTGGGAGGCTGGACGGTGATCGCTGGAGAGGTGTGCTGCGGCTGTGGATGCAGGTGAGCGGCGGCGGCAGTGGAGCGTGGGGGGATGGAGGTGAGCGTCGGCTGTGGATGCAGGTGAGCGACGGCAATGGAGCACGGGAGGATCGGAGGTGAGCAGCGGCAATGGAGCGCGGGGGTGGAGGTGAGCGGCGACAATGGAGCAGGTGGGGATCGGAGGTGAGCGCCGGCAATGGAGCGCAGGGGGATGGAGGTGAGCAGCGGCTGTGGATGCAGGTGAGCGGCGGCAATGGAGCACGGGGGGATCGTAGGTGAGCGGCGGCAATGGAGCGTGGGGGGATGGAGGTGAGCGGCGGCTGTGGATGCAGGTGAGCGTCGGCAATGGAGCACGGGAGGATCGGAGGTGAGTGCCGGCAATGGAACACGGGGGGATGCAGGTGAGCGGCGGCTGTGGATACAGGTGAGCGGCGGCAATGGAGCACGGGGGGATCGGAGGTGAGCGGCGGCAATGGAGCGCGGGGGGGATGGAAGTGAGCGGCGGCTGTGGATGGAGGTGAGCGGTGGCAATGGAGCTGGTGGGGTTGGGTGGTGGGTGCCGGCACTGGAGGGCGGGGGGGTGCAGGTGGTCGGCGACAGTGGAGCGGGGGGGGGTCGGAGGTGAGCACCGTCAATGGGAGCGCAAGTGAGCGCCGGCAATGGGAGCGCGGGGGGATCGGAGGTGAGCGGCGGGCTGAAGGAGACAGTCAGTGCTTTTTGGGAATGGACACAGTCAGTGAATGGACACAGTCAGTGAATGGAGAGGAGAGGGAGAGGGAGAGAGAGAAAGGCAGAGAGGAGAGAGAGAGAGACTCTCTTTTCTGAAAACGCATCCGGAAAGCGGATGCGTAAAACGCAAGTGAAAAAGCATTCAAAACTGATCCGAATAAAGTAACAACTGCTGCGTTTTGCGGATCCGCTTTCCGGATGCGCTTTTCAACGGCCAAAAACGGATCCGTAAAAAGGATCCAAAACGCCGTGTGAACAAGCCCTTACTCCTTAAAACATTATGAAAGTTATAAAAACAACTCAGAGGTTTGTTACCTTTCTCATAAATATGTGATACATGTCGACTGTGCAAAAACCCCTTTGGGTGCTTTCACACAGAGCAGTTTTGGTGCAGTTTTTACAGTGCTGCAATTAAACTGCCTTTATTACCAGCAAGCTTCTTTCACTTATCTAAACTGTTGGAAAGTGATGCATCAATCAGTGTGTCTGTAATCCACAAGACTTCAGACACAGTAATTGATGACTTACTTGAAACACCTTTCTGAACAATTTAGACAACTGACAGAAGCTTGCTGGTAATAAAGGCAGTTAATTGGAGCGCAGTTAAAACTGCACCAAAAGTGAACTGTGTGAAAGCAGCCTTTAAGTTGGTTGCAAAGGTGAAACTTTGCTATAAACAAGGTATAGGCTGGGAGTACATACATTTGTTGGTATGACAGCTTAAATTTTATTTGTTGCATGACTTTTACCTGCCAGCTTCATTATTGACTACTTGCAGGCAACTTTTTATGCAATATAACGTGACTGTTATGCAACTTTTGCTATCTCAGTTAGTAAACTACTAAAATCCATATGTAGCTCTAGCCATAGAAGGAATTTATGTTGTCTACAATATTATTTCAGTAACTATGTTACAATATCTTTCCATTCTTATAGCTACTAAACATTACAATTCTTGTTACACTATATTACAGTGGCTATAGTTACTGGTTAGGTTTACTATGACAGTATTTTTAGGACTTCCATAAACTTTTTTCAGTCATCACAAAATAAGTACTGATTGATACTTATTGCAAAACAGGATATTTCTAAATCTATTATTTTACTCATATGTCTAGAAAAAAATGATTATTCAGGCAATAACTGGGAAGTTTTATAAATTCATTCATCTTTTGCTGCTGGACACCTCTGCTGTGAACTTTTACAAACTGTTTTTTTGTTAGTATTTTCCCAACAAGTGTGGCTGAACTGTTTTAATATTGTAAACTAGGCGACTACATGCTGTGATTCTTTGTACAATCTCTCCAATCTCTGTACATTATTTGTATAGACTATTTCAATCACTGATAACCATTTCTATAATAATAGACACTCATCTGACAGTATAGCTATGTTTGTGTAATGCGAATGAATGGAAAAGTCAAATTCTAATCAATGTTTGCAATGGAATGATCATAATGTAAAAAACTTGCAGAGAAAGACTGACGGATAAATTTATAGTGTTAGGAGATGCGTACATTCAGCATTTATCAAGAATGGTGCCAACTGAGCCAAATTTATGAAAATGGCCACATAGTAAATAAGGATGATATTGACACATTGCCCTAACAGCTTTCTGATCTTTAGTTTAGAATATATTCTCATGGCGTATTTTTACACATTTTTGCATATCACACCAAAATATGTGCCAAAGTACATCAAAACAATATACTTTGTCATAGGCTACAATGTAAAATATTTGCCGTCAATCACATGACGTGTATTTTACTCTATTTTTGTGCACACCTGAAAAGAATTCACATATCAATTCTTACAGTCATATACACTCCGTAAAAGAGTAAAGTACAGGAGGCAGAAATTTGCCTTAGGCCATTGTGTGTCTCATTTTAGCTTTGAAGAGAACAATTTCAACATCGTAATAAATGCATTTATGGCGCACCAGTATGTGCCTTAAATAATAACCTGTGTGAACGTCTCCTTATACGTTATTATATGGCTCAGTTACTTTTTCTATATTATGGTTGACAGAAACATCTTAAACTTAAATGTACTTTACCAATGATATAAGAGGAGAGTTACCAGTTTATGTATGTCAGTTTTCTGGTAGATATGGTGTTAGAGTCAAATATCATATTCATGAGGCCCTTACGCCATTTCTTAACTACATGACGGCCACCCATCGTCTTTAAATGTCCATACGATGGTCATTTATCTCATCCATGCAGAGTGTGCAGCTGTATACCGATTGTGCAGCTGCGAGAGTGGAGAGCCAGATGTTGTCATCAGCAAGTTTTCCAATAGGAAACCAGGGATTTGTTGGGCCGGATTCACACAGCATGAAGTAGTATGTACTATGTGCACCACTGTACGCCTACTGTTTTAGAAGTACATACTAGTCCATGCACACTTGTAAAGCGCTATGGCCTGGCTCCCATTCACTCTCTCTTTCAGTACGCGTCGGGGAATATGCTTTAAAATCATAGCACTCAATGAGAGCTATGGTTTTACCATATTTGCACGGTATACTTTGGGTGCATTCCAGGGCGAAGGTCTTTCTCTGATCTTATAAAGAGCACAATTTGTAAATAAAGTTTAAAAAAAACCACACACGACGACCCTAAAACGTTATATTACCTATATATAAATTTCTGTGACAAAAAAGTGATGTAATTACAAAACTTATTTTAGCGCCACTTTTGCTGTTAAAAAAGTGAAAAACAGACTTTTATTACTTAACCTCTTATTAATTTTTTAAAAAGTCTAATGTAAAAATGACATAATAATAATAATAATAATAATAATAATAATAATAAAGCCTGACCTATCATGGAAAAAAGGTGAAAAAAAACAGTAGAATAACCGAGCACAAAAGAGCATTACAGTATTCAAACCTGCGTGTACTAAAGACTACGTAAATGTGAATGGTCATTAAAGGAGATAAACAACTTGATCAGGAACTGGCTAAGGATCGTCCAATATTTTAGTGGGTAAGGCGACTCATTTATCAGATTTTAGCCAGGTTTTGTCTGACCTTGGTCACTTCCCTAACAGGGTGTGATGCCTGTTGACTAATATATCACACAATACACTGGCACAGATGACACATTACAGGAACAGTGTGCTAATGAATCTGCCCCACCGTTCCATGACCTGCATGTAGTTTTTTACAATTAAGCAATTTTGCTCATCACATGCACTTCTAAACATCTTGTGGTTACAACTGTGGTAACAAATAAAGGAACGTGACATTTCTAGGAAGTTTGACGTCAATTTCATCATATTCTGCTGACTTTGAAGTTCAACTATAGAGTGTAACATAGCAATATTTTCATCATCATTTCAAAAGTACAAAAAAAACGATATAAAGTGCTTCATTTTATGTCATTGAGCTTCCTCTTATACATAACTTATTTATTCAGTATGGCCTTGGACCCAAAAAGAAGTTTTTCTCCATTGTTGTTAGACAAGAAGAATTCTGAGTTTTGATTTATTATCAGTTGGAGAAATAAATAAAATTTAAGGAGAACCTGTCAGGTGAAACTGAGGTGCCGGACAGCCTACTCTATATCGGTGTAGGTAAAGCTGTCAGTCAATGATTTAATGTTGAGTACATCTCATAGCAGGAAATACAGAATATTTCAAGGGATTTCGTCAGCCTGGATGTGTTGTTGTAGCAGGTTAGGTGTATTTATATCATATACACTACAGCATTTAGTTTCTCATGGCAATGTTCAGGATAATCCGCACTGGAAGTTCCTTCCAAAACTCCCTAACCAAGGCTTCACATTCAAATGTGCAGACTCTAAGAAATTTAAACAACTTCATGTATTTCATAAAGTTCGTAATGATAGTCTACCCGTAATTTGCCAAACTTAGATCCAGCCAAGTCGTTTAGACATTTCAGCGTCCATCATGGATCTCTTGATGTTGCAGAAGGAATTATTGTCTGACAGGCGGCTGGGCACACACCTGCATGCAAGGTTACGAAGGCTAACGTGCCTCTTTTGTCAAGCTGACCGCCTGTCAGACAACAGTTCCTCCTGCAACATCAAGAGATCTGTGATGGATGCTAAAATATCTAAACGACTTGGCAGGATCTAAGTTTGGCAATATACAGGTAGTCTATCATTACGAACTTTACTGAATGCTGACACAATATATTGCACGATGCTTAATAAGTACCCGAAGTTGATGAAATGAATTTGAGTCTGCACATTTGAATGTGTAGCAGGTCAGGTGGACGTGGGCTGTACACTATAAAATCATTTTAACAACAGCTGCATGCTGAACCTCATTATTCTGGGCTTGTCTGCACTCTACTGAAGAACAGATGTGTTGGACAGAGATAAATGGTTCTCCCACAATTCTGCTGCTCTCAATTATTTGACCCATCGGGAAAAAGTATGTTTCATTAAGAACTGTTTCCAACACAGTTCACACTGGAAATCTGAAATAAAACTCAGCTATAACATTCAGCTAGAAGTTAAGTATAGCTACAGCATACTGAGAGCACGCCAGAGTTAAATGGTTGACTTTCTTATTTTAGAATTTTTCACATGTTTTATCTTTCAGCATTATTGTTAGACTATGACATGATCATGTAGATGGCAGGAATACAGTATCAAAGTTTGTTAGGCTGAAAAAAGTCACGTCCATCCAGTTCAAACTATTATCTTGCAACAGTGTTCCAGAGAAAGGAAAAAACCCCATGTAGAAGAGCCAATTGGTCTCGTGTTAGGGAAAAAATTTCATCCCGACTAAAAAACTTGTCAATTAAAATAAACCCCCTGACCAATGCCCTTTTTTCAAAAAAAGGTCACTATAAGTTAGGCAGAAAAGCCCCGGGCCCTCCTGGAAACTTTTGGGGGAATTTCCCCCCATGCAATTTTTGACTGGCAGAGAGTTGCACGTACTCATTGCTGTTACAGTAAAAAAAAAAAAACTTATGAATTAAAGGGGAAAAAACTTTAGTAATATTTTTCCTCAGAATATTGCTTATAGATATGCATTAAAAAAATATACCATTATACTCTTTAGAAACTGACACATAACCTTGGCATGGCTTCCTATACAGAAGCATACTAACTGTAGGCAGTGTCAGGTTGAAGTTCTTTGAGCCCACCAAAGGAAATTGTCCTGAGGACCCATCCTGATCTATCGGGAGGGGTTGAATTGCATTTTTTAAAGTAATCTTTGCACGGGGCTTAAATAGAAATCGGTGGGTTCTAAAAAAAAATACAAATTAAAAGGTTTTCTCATTAGGCTGTTTCACAGAATCTGGTCTTCAGAGACAGTTTCAGGTTTCCACTTCCTGATAGGCTGGGCAGATTAAACCCGTGACGGGTTTTATCAGCTTTGCTGCTTCTAGCTAAGCCTGTTTGTGGGACGTGAGTGATGGAGAGGTTTTAACAGCAGAGCAGAAGGTTATAAATCTCGAAAGGGTTAAAGTTTGTAGGAAAAAAAAGCTCCTGTGCTGCTGATAAGACACATCAGGAAGTATCATCACCATCCCAGCAAGGGTTGCTAGAGAGAGATGACCAGCAGCCCTGAAAACCTTCTGTAAAGAAGCTGGAGATAAGAATTGCTTTAACTCTGAAATCAAGCAAAATCAAGTCAGCAATGTTTTTTGGTAATATTTTCTTTATTTGTTTTGTTATTTGTGTAAAGCCACAAGTGAGAGAATACCCTTTAGGCAGTTTTACAAAGCATCGGACAAAAACCGTCAGAAAGTCGACCTCTTTTTTCCGATGTACGATCGCGGTTTTTGTCATGTTTTGAAAAAAAACCGGGTTGGTTCAAATTTTTTTTGCCATCACCCTATCAATTGTTGGGACCCCGACAAACAAAAGCAAAACCAGCGGATTATACAAATTTTGCCAGATCCACGCCCCAGAAAACGAGCTTAAAAAAAGGCCTGTGATTTTATGGACTGAAAAACGGTCGGTTTTCAGCGTTCTAAAATACTAAAACCGCCGAAAATCCATTTTCTTTTGCTGTGTGGACATAGCCTTAAGCTGTCTTATGCTAGACCTTTGGAGCCCTGGGTGTACAAGGATGCCCTGGTACTCTGGTGGACTAGTCCGACTCTGGCTGTAGGTCCCCATGCCACTCTGGCAGTGCACTAATGTAGCTTTGTGCGACACATTGCCCTAACAAATATCGATGCATAAGACATAACTCATTGTATTTATTAGTACACTCAGTTAAAAAAAAGTTCTCTAAAATTTTTTCAGATGGCCTTTAAAATATTTAAATTATATTTTTCCCAGAAGATGCTTATTCCTTTTTATTTTGTGTGTTGAGTAGCTATGTAGACATTTTTATTGTATTACCTTTTATACTGCCCAATCAAATAGTAGTGGCATAACAGGCTTGGGGTTTAGTTTGGTGTAGCACCGTTTTTATAATACTGGCCCCGTTTATCGTTTTATCTATATGCAATTAGAATACCCAACCGCCCCCTCATATATTGAAGGCGTATGAGTGGTTGTTCTTCGGGTATTTTTGCATTTTGCGTCCCCAAAAGTATTGTACGTGGTTTTTTTATGCGTGTGAATAGGTTCAAATTTTAAAGTGCAGTCTGGTTGGTTTCCCCTAGTGGTGAATGTATGGGCTATGCCTAGCAATCAGATGCACCAGTGTATTTTCTTAATAGCATGGGGGCGGTGTTGCCTCTTTTGCTGGGTTCAGTTCATTCCACCTTTGGCGTGAGTATGGACGTGGTTCCGTTTTAAATTTTTTTTTATATACTATGCACACAACCCCCTGTTGCTTAGAGAGAAAATTCACTGTAGCTTTTTGACAAAGTACATTGTCCTTTAGCGCTAATATTTGATACAAAAAGAAATTTTATTTTTATGACTGTAATGATTTTACTTATCATTCCTCACTTGTGGGTGACAAAAACAACAAATTTTTTAACACATTTTTTTCCTGATGGGGTATTAAGAAGCTTTACAAGCAACTATGGATTTAAGACTGAGATGAATAAAACCTTTTAAAAAAATGGCTTTTTTTTTGCAAACCAATTTCATAACATCATTAAATTTTGTGTTTTTTATCATATTTCTGCAGCTATTGTCATTCTGTTTTGCATCCTAAAATGGATAAATCTTGTCTCTTTTGAGTCTGTGAATAAAAAAAAGATGTGGGCATTTTAAAAAACATTTGTTATTTATTTAAAAGGAAAGTGACCTCAAAACGTCTGTGCACAACAAAATTCTAAAATACACAAGGCAAAGTTGCTGCATGAAGCGTTGTTTTCACCCCAGAATGCCGCTATAATATGACGTGCTATTGAGCATTTCACTATTTCATCCCCTGAATACATATGAGACCTTCTCCTGTCTGACACCTTTCCCCTTTAGGTCACTCTGTCGCTCTACTCCCCTTTTAACTTTTAATGGCTTTGTTATGATGCCAGGCCCACCCCTACCTTCCTTGACCACTTTTTTCTTGCTTCTCCTTCCTTTCCCCTGACCCCCATACTATCATAGGAGATTTCAACATCCCCTCGACACACCCCACTCCACTACTAACAAACTCTTCTCATTCTCCTCTTCCTTTGGCTTCTCCTAGTGAAACTCTGGAGCCACTCGTAAAGAGGGACACACACTGGACCTCATCTTCACTCGCCTCTGCCCCTTATCTAACTTCTAAAACTTTCCTTTTCCCCATTTCTGATCACAAACTGCTTTTCCTCCCACCATCTCCACCCCACCTGCCCCTCCTGCCTCAAATCTAGTACACCCTGCAGGAACCTACAAAACCTTTCATTCTGACCCTCTTGCACCTTTCTTTACCATATCCTCGTTTGATGACCCAGATGCAGCCACCACTTTCTACAACCATACAACACCCCCACCCTTGACTCGGTCACCCTCTCACACACAAAAAAAAAACCGCAAAATCAACAGACAAACCCGGGCCCCAGACTCCAATAAACAGCTGAGCGGCTTCCCGAATTTTTTGAACGCCACTGGAAGAAAACCCGCTCCCCCCAAACCTCCTCATACAAACAATCACTACAACATTTAAATCTGCACTCACCACCCCCCAAAAAATTGATTTTGGGCACTTTTGCCCAATTTTCCGACAAAATAGTTTCGGTTCCCAATTTAAATTTGGGACGAATCAGTTTAAAAAAAAAGCATTTTTAGGCTGGGACAGAGCCTGCAGGTGCTGTAGAAGTTGTGCATGCTAAATACCGAGGGGCTTGTTTGGCTTATACAAAGCTGTGTTTTGTATGACACCATATGACTGCCGCCCTTTAGAATCGCTTCACATAAAAATTCGTGGGGACTTAAGAGGAAAACTGACCCAAAAAAATGAAAGGGGGGAAAGTAGCCCGATAAAGTCATGCAGCGACAGCTGGAAAAAAAAAAAAAAGCTGGGGCTCAGGTGGGAAAATCAGTGACAGAGTGTGGAGGTGACGGCGGCAGCCAAAGCACAAGGGCAACAGAGCACAAGACATTCTGGAGGTGTCAAAAAACAGGGGTAGGGCCCCAATGGCACAATGACACAGTGTAGGGTTTTTAGCAGCGCCACAGCAACAGATGAGGCAGACAGTGGGACAAAAGAATTTTAGGTGGCAAAAACAGGATAGGCCACAGATGGCACAATGACACAGGGGGTAGGTTTCGGCCAAACCACACAGCGCATGAGGCAACATGGCACAATGACATTCGGAGGGGGCAAAAACAGGGGTAGCCCAGATGGGAAAGGCACGGTTTTGAGGTTACGGGAGCAGCCACAGCAGCAGCATGAGGGCAGAAGTGGCACAATAAATTTGGAGGTGGGAAAAAAAGGGGTAGGCCCCAGAGTGGGACAATGAACAGGTTTTAGGGGCACGGCAGCACAGCATGAGGGCGACAGGGGCCCAAAGACATTTGGAGGGGGCAAAAAAAAGGAGTAGGGCCCCAGAGTGGCAAAATGACACATGGGAGGTGACGGCAGGACAACAGCATGAGGGCAAGAGGGGCACAATGACACAGTGTGTAGGGCACGGCAGGAGCAACAGCAGCAGCATGAGGTCGACAGTACACAATGACATTTGGGGTGGGAAAAACAGAGTAGGGCCCCAGATGGCACAATGACAATGTGGAGGGGACGGCAGCACCACACCATGAGGTCAAAGGGACAAGACACGTTTAGGGCCACAAGCAGCCACAGCACATCATAGGTCAGGCAGTGGGACAAAGACATTCTGGAGGTGGCAAAAACAGGGGGTAGGCCAAATAGTGGGGAAAAAATGACACCCGTTGGAGTTGACACATCAAAGCACAGCAGCATGAAGGGCAGAAAGTTGGGACAATGACATTCGGAGGTGGCAAAACATTTTAAAGGCCCCCAGAGTGGAAAAATACAGAGAGTTTGGGGGTTTATTGGAGACCCAAAACATTTAGGTTTAGAGAGTGGCACAATGACAGGGGGTGGAGGGTGACCGCAGCAGCAAAAAACATACACAGCATGAGGTCAGAGAGTGGCACAAAACACAGTGTGGATTTCATGGCCCAGCAACAGCAGCAGCACATTAGGGCATAAAAGTGGCCCAAGGGCAATGTGGAGGGGGGTGGAAATACCCGTCCCTTGGGAAAGATGGGTTGGGAGGCGATGGAGAAACTGGAACAGATATTGGCATCAGGTTAGTTTGGGGGCATCAGAATAGCGGTTTAGGCAGGTTTGTTTTAACCCCGACTCAAATTTTTTTACGTTTGGGGTGGGTCCCGGCTGATGTAAAACGACCCTAAGGGATTGGTGTTGGAAAAAATGGGCCCATCCACCCTGAATTTATCTTGGGCAAAGATCATCGTTTCACATTTCCCGTGGACAAGCGGGTTCCCCCTTTGGGAATGATGGCCCCCCCCCGCACGACACCCCTCTGATGGGCCCCCCTTTTGGCCGGGGGGGACAGCTTCTCCACTCCCAAAATTTGGCAAGTTACGGCCCACACCCAATTTTGGGTGCCCATTTTCCACGGATCTTCCCAACTTGGGGGGGCAGAGTGTTTTCCCAAGTAAAGGGGCCCCCCCCTTTGGTTTCCCGGGTCTTTTTCCCCTTCCTTCCCGCTGTCAGGGCTGGGCCCCCCTCCCTAAAGGGGGTGAAGGAAGCTCTCATCATTTACTCCAGCTTAGGTTTTTCTGCTGATGGGGCTGGTACGCCCTACCCCCCCACCTTTCCCCCCCACAGCGGGCAGTAAAGTTAAATGTGAGGAACCCCCCCCCGGGCAGGGGCCTTCAAGGAGGGGTGATGCCCCCACATAGGCAAACGGCCAACTGCCCATGGGGATTTTCCCCATACTATTTTTAGTTTGTCCCCCTCTCAATAGCTGGGGGAAAAAAGGGTCCCAACTTGGACCGGTAATGAAGGGGGCCAAAAGGGGGGAGAGCCAGAAAATAAACCCTCTGCCGGGGGGCTACTATTCGGCTGTCCCTAGCCGGGAAATTTAAACATGCCCGCGGGGCCCTCTTCACAAGTGACTCCGAGGGGCCTCCCCGCCTCCACTTTACGTTTTACTGCCAGGTGCTTGCGGGGCTTTTCCTCGTCTTTCCCATCCCAAACTACCTCCTCCACTGCTCCTGCCCTCCTCCCCTTGTCACCTTTGGGGAGAAAATTCCCCTCATTTCAACCCAAAAATGCTTTTGCTCCCCAAAGTCCCCCTCCTCCTCCTTTTTAGTCCCCAACCCACTCATGTGGGCCCCCGAGATGTAGTCCCGCCATGTCTCCAGTCTCCGCCCAGACAGATTTGGGTTTAGCAACTATTCCCGGACATGAAAACAGGGAATGCCCTTATTTCCCCCCCCGGGATCCTGGCCCACCCGGGGCAAATAACGGCATCCCCGAAAGGCCTCAACAAAAGGGAGGTTTTCAAAGCATTAGCTGCCACTCTGACATCATAGTTACACAGGGGATACTCCTGTCCGCCTGGAAACACCCAAAAAACTTTTAATGCCTTTCTCTTTTCCCCAAAACATTTCGGTCCAAAAAGGGGCGGGCTGGAATTCCAACGGGGGAAACATAAACATATCAGATTTGTTTTTGGGGGACCCCGTTTTTGCCCTGCAACTCGAGGGGGGGGTTTTTCCTGGCTTTGAGGAATGGAGAATTGAAATGCCCAGTTTTTTGGGCCCTTTTTCAGAATCTTCTGAAGACCCGGGGGAAGACTTCGGGAAACCCTTTTTTCAAAACCCAAATTACCCCGTGCGCCATGCAGGGCGCATGGAAAAACCCTCCCCCGGGCAGCACGGACCCCAAATTTTCCCCCCAAAAGTCCGTCCTATGGCCCAAATTTTTAAATTTTGGCCGCAGAAACCAAAACACAATTTTTTGCTGCATGCCCGAGCATTTTCCTCCCCTGGTGCCCTTCGTTCGCCGGGCAAGCCAGTTTGAACTGCTTTGACACCGCTGTCCCCCCAAAACTTTTGGGGAAATGAGGGAGCAGTACTTGGGGGGCTGAAAATGGGTGGGGGTGGGGGGGGAGGAAAAGGGAAACATTGGCGCAGGACCCCGCGTTTGAAAAACGGGGGGAAAGAAAGGCTGTCCCGCCCAAATTTTGTTGTTGTGCCTGGGCAGGAAGCACATTCCCCCAGGGGGCCGTAAAGGACTGTACTGGCCCTGACCTTTATTTACAGCTCCAGACGCCCACACGCCGTGCCCCTTTAAAACAAACAAAGAAGGCCCCCACCTTCTGTTCTACATATTTATAAAGGGTGCTGGATTTGCCCTTTTGGAAAAAAAAATTAGGGGCTTCGAACACTCCATCTGGGGCTGGCACAACCCAAAAGTTCTCTGAATGGTCGCCCCCCACCATTTGGAAAGGGGGGGACGCGGTCCCCAACAACTTGGAGAGGAGCCGGTCAGCTTCTGCCCCTTGGGATTTTTTGGATGCAAACGGGTTGCCCCCTTTCAACGCCCACTGAACGACTGCTGGCGCCATAAAGTAGCAGGCAGGAGCACCCTGGACCGGGAAACAATAGCAAAGAGAAACAGCTCCCTTCCCGGGGTGGGGAGAGCCTTACGGGCTGCAATGGCATGCGTGCCACTGGGCCTCCCTGCGGGGCTTTGCTGGGGGCGGCAATGTACCAAAAACATCAACCCCCACGTTTCCCCCAGGCCCCCAAAAAGGTGACGCGAAATTTGTTGACGCGGGGCCAGGGTTTCCCGATTTTTAGCCCCCTGGCCACGCTTCACTTTCTGCCTACAGTTTCTACATATACCCATATTCGCCCCTTTCCTTTTTGGGTTCTTAGCAAAGAACTGCCACACCGCCGAGTATCGGATTTTACGCCAACGCCCCCGAAACTGAGTGACAAAACCGCCGTTCCCTCGCAAAAAGGCCCCTTTCGGCTAATTTTTTGGACCTGCGAAGGGGTTTTTACCCCTTTGGCCCCCGGTTTGGGCCTCCCCCCCCCCTAAAACCAATTTTGCTAACCTTTTTTTCCTTTTTAAAAACCACCAAAAAAACAACCCACTTTGAAAAGGCTCGCTGCTGCCCTACAAAAAAGCAAGCTGACGCCCTTTTCCTGACAAAGATGAACCCTTCCCTCACCACCCCCCAAGTGGGGGCCCGGCTACTTCATCACTATTGGGTTTCTTCGTCATTTCTGTCCCATCCCCGGGCCTTGGTATGCAGAGGCTGACCCCTCACAACGATCCCCCATGCCACCTCCACACCCTATATTTTTCCCACCTACTGCAAGAAGCATGGATTTTTGGCCCCCTTTTCTTCGCTCCCAATACTGCTGATTTGCCCTCCTCAAATTTTTCATCCTGCTATATAGGGGCCACGACCCAACCACATAGTAAATCTTTTGGCTGGGGAAAACCCGGGAAAATGGGAAATAGAGGCGGGTTGGGGCCCAGGGGAGTCCCCGCGCCCCCCGCCCCCCAGGCCATGCCAACAAAGGGTTTGTGTCTGACGTTCCACCCGACTCTTGGCTGGGTTTTTCCAAAATGCCCCATTTTGGGAGTAAGGGGAAGCCCCTATTCAACCAATCAAGAAACCTTTGGGTTGCTGAAAAACACACACCTAAAATGACAGCGGCAGTAGGCCTCACCGATTGACCCCGCTGCGACTCCCCTTGCTGTGCTGCAACCGGGGCCTGCTCCAAGAATGTTTGTCCCATTTGCCACTCGCAGGGCAAGCCTCCACCTCTCTGTCTGACATAGGGGGTTTGTTCAAAAATGAAACAACCCCGGTTTGATGAAGATACCCTTTAATAGAATAAATACACACCCAGTATTTGACCCCAAAATTTGAACCCAGTAAAAAACCTTGGGAAACCCCCTTAAAATTTAAATTGCACTCCACATATGGCCAAAAAAAATTTACTTTTTATGTTCTTTTAAAAACACGTTTTTTTACTGAATAAAAAAGCACAAACGGGTTTTAATTACCCTTCCAATTTTAATTTAATGCAACAGGAAAAATTTTCTTTTTTGGCGGTGAAAAAAGTTTTTCTTTTACTAAGTACAACTGCAAAAAAATTTCAAATTAAACCCCCTTGGATGAAATTTTGTGCAAAAAAAATGTGTTTCCAAAAAATTACCACTTTTAGCGTGTTCCCAATGGCGTGAATTTTAGGGTACACAACAACAGAAAAATTTTGAAATTTAAAAAACCCTTTTGGGTTATGAATTATGCAACAGGTAAAATGTTTTTTTGGGCGGTGAAAAAAAAGGTTTTTTTTATGCCCACAACAGCAAACAACCAAAATTTAACCCCTGGTGTAAATTGTGTAAAGAATTAGCAACCCAAAAAATTTACCAGCTTTCACCCTTTTTAAAATTTCGGGGTATTTTAGGGTTTACACAACAACAAAAAAACTTGTAATTAACCTTGGGTTTATAAAATTAGCTACGGGTAAAATTTTTTTTTTTTGGGGTAAAAAAGGGGTTTTTTTAGTGACCACAACACAGAAAACCCGCAAAAATTAACCCCCGGGAAAGAAAATTTGCCAAAAGAATTGAGAAAACC
Source organism: Phyllomedusa bahiana (assembly GCA_025379985.1). Classification (NCBI taxonomy): domain Eukaryota; kingdom Metazoa; phylum Chordata; class Amphibia; order Anura; family Hylidae; genus Phyllomedusa; species Phyllomedusa bahiana. Next base: position 120,566 of record JAODAL010000713.1, read on the forward strand.
CACAAATTACCACTTTGAAGCGTTTAAAAAATGGCTGAAATTTACGGTACAACAACAAAAAAAAAAAACTTTTAATTAATTTTCCCCGGTTTTATGAATATGCAACAGGAAAAATTTTAATTTTTGGGGGTGAAAAAGAAGGTTTTTTTAGGGGACCACAACGCAAAAAAACGTTTTAATTAACCCCGGGATGAAAATTTGGGGAAAAAAAAAAAAATTTTTTTGGGAACAACAAAAATTTTACCAGTTTTGTAGGGGTTTTAAAAATTGGGGGTTTTTTTTTCCGGGTACACAACAAAAAAAAAAACCTTTGAAATTTAAACCTTTCGGTTTTTAATTATGCACGGGTAAAATTTTTTTTTTTTGCGGTGAAAAAAAAATTTTTTTTAGTACCACAAACGGCAAAAAACCCTTTTAAAGGGGTTTTGCCCCCATGTAATGTTGATGGGGGAAACCCCCAAAAATTGGGGTTTTTAAAATCACTTTCTAAATATAAGTTTTTAAAAAAAATGAAAACCTGAGACTACGCATTTCTAAACCCCCTTATTTTCCCCTCAAAGTTTTCCCCCTTAAGCCCCCCCCCCCAAACACGCAAGAGCTGACGGGGGCCGGGGTTTGTGTGAAACACTTTTTTCGAGACGGGAAAAAATAAATTGGTTTTTTAAAGGCCCCGGGGAAGACAGTGCGCCCTGGGGCCCTTGTTTTGGGGCTGTATTGAAAACCACTGTTGTACTGTTTATTATTTCCATTTAAGTTTTGAGACGCCCCCTTGGAATCCTCCTTCCTCATTTCACCCCCCTCCCTCTTCCCCTGCAGCTTCATGACAGCATGATTTGTATATATCCTGCTCCCTGCTGACAGGGGGTGGGTAACTGGGGGGTCTTGGAAAACCCCCTTTTAAAATTAAACCCCCTGGATGAAAATTGCGAAAAAGAATTAAACCCAACCCAAAAAATTTAAACCCCAGCTTTGAAAAGCGGGTTAAAAATGGCGTGTTTTTAGGGTACACAACAACAAAAAATTTTTAAATTTAAAACCTTGGGTTTTAAAATTTATGCTACAGGCAAAATGTTTTTTTCCCGCTGAAAAAAAAACGTTTTCTTTTAGTGCCCCACAACACAGAAAAAACGCAAAATTAAACCCCCTGGATGAAAATTTGCGAAAAAGAAATGAGCAACCAAAAATGAAGTGGTTTTTGGATTGTAAAAAGGGCTGTTTCTTTAAATAATACAACAGGAACAGGGTTTGATTTAAACCCCTTTGGGAAATTTAATGTGCTTTTGAGCAGATAGCATTAAAATGTATATGCAGCTGCACTGGGGCCACACGGGGCTTTATTTTCCCAAAAACAGAAAAAGAACTTTAAAAAACATTTTCGAAACAACTTTTCACCCCCCCAAAAAAAACACTGTATAAAAAAGTTCTTTAGTATGAGAAAATCCTAAGCAGCTGGGGGCAGCACCTTCCCCAAAACAGTACAGTGAAAGGGGTTGAGGGTCCCACGTCGCGCCCGGGGCTTATATAGTGCTTGACGTCAAAAGAATCCCCCGGTCCCTGATTGGCTTCAAACTCTGCACTGTCATGTAGGCTATGCCTTCTTTCCCCCCAAAATTAAGCCCCAAAGAAAAGCCATGTGCTCGCAGCCATTTTATTAAACAAAAGCAAAACTTTCGTTCATGCGAAGTCCCCCCAAAATTGACTTCGTTCAAAACCCAAAATTTTTTCCCGAAAACCTAAACGAATTCCCCTTCGTAGAATCAAATTTTGCCCCTCTCTCCCCATAACCCCAAAAAACCCACTACTGCCAAATAAGTGGGCCAACAAAAAACAAAAGGGACCTTCCACCCCCAGCATTCTTTTTTGGGGGAAAAAAAAAAATGAAAATACCTTTAAAAATGTAAAAAAATGAGTATTAGTTGGTCCCAAGGGCCCCGGGACGAAAGCTCACAACCGGGATCAAAAGGGACTCTGTCCTTTCGGGGTCCCTGCACTAACAAATTTTAGAAAAAAAAAACATATAAAAAAAAGGGGCATAAATTTCCCAAAAAAACTACATTTTTTTGGGGCCCTATTCTCTCCCAAAAATTTTTGGGGGGGCGGAGGGGGCCTGTGTTTTGTGTAGGACACCTAAAAAGCTAGGCAGCCTTCCTAACTAATCGCATGGGTGCCTTAAAAGGTTTTTAAACCAGGGAAAGGTTAAAAAAAAACGAAACCCGTATTTATGGGCCCCCCTTTTGTATTGCCTTTTTTTAATGCAATTTTAATAACCCACAACCCCCCCCTCATCATTGAGGGTATGGAGTGGTTTTTTTTATTGGATTTTTTTCATTTGTGCAGTCTCGCCCTGCATTATACTGGGTTTTTTTTTTTGCAAACGGGTTTTAACAGGTATTAAAATTTAAAAAGCATTTTTTTTCATCTAATTTTCCCCCATGGGGGGGTATTTTTTCACCCGCCAGCAATTAGCTCACCGTTAATTTTTTCCCAGGGAGCATATAGCCAGAATGCCTGCTACTGCCCTTTAGTCTAGTCCCCGGGCCCTTGAGCTATGAAAAAGGCCCCCAAAAAAATTTTAGTGTTTTTTGAAAGGGGAAACTAAAAAAAACAAAATCTACTGGCATCAAGGCCTTTTCAGACCTTGTTTCTTAAAGGGGGAACTATGGGGGAGCGTTCTGGAGGGCCCCAGGGGGCTTTGTAAAAAAAAAACTGGCAAAAGCAGGGAATTAAGTACGTAAAAACAAAAACAAACCAAACCACACTGAAGGGCCCAAAAAAAAAGAGAAAAAAGATATGTTTTTAAACCCCGATTTTGTAACCAAGAGTTAAAAGGCAGAGTACTAGACAGTGTCTGCAAAAACCCGTTAAATTTTCTTATTATGAGAGCTTTTTAAAAAAAGGAGCAATTTCCCAAGAGCTATTTTTTCTGCTTATAGTGGGCAAACCCAATGGGGGAGAAAAAGTAAAAGCACGGTAGGAAAAATTTCATGCTTTATAAATGGGAAAGAAAAGTTTTTGGGTCAACACCGTTTCCCCTTTTTTAAAGGAGGGTTTCCCTTTTCCCCTTTTTAAAACTTATGTGGCCCCGACTTATACTACACTGACAAAAACCAAAAAGGGGAACAAAGTTTTTTAACTTTTTATTTTTAGCTCCAAAAACTCACCCTCCACAACAGCTTTGAAAAATAAAAACTACCAAAATTTTTTTAAGGGAAAACCCAAAGAAGCAAATTTTTGCACTATCATACTTTAAAAAACTTTGGGGATTCTCGGGTTTACATTTAATTTTATCAAAAGATTTTAAGCGCCCACACTTTCACCGTGAAACTCAAATAAGGGGATTTCCCACACTATTCTTTACCTCCAAAGAAACCTCCCGGGTTTCCTCACGGGGCAACCTTTTTCCAAAAGAAAAAAATAAATAAAAAACCCAACCCCGCAACTGCAAACCCCTTTTTACAGCTTGTAAGAGTGGCAGGTGGCAAAAAATCAAAATGGAGGGGAAACCTTTTCCCCCCCATATAGGTTTTAAAAACAATAAAAAACCCAAAAATAACTATGGGTTTTGCACAAAAAACACTTTTGAAAAAAACCCCCAAATGCGAAAACCCGGGGCCCCCTGGCAGGGCCCGCAGCACACCTAAAATTTATACATGTACACACCAAAACCACTGCCGTGGGACCCTACTGCAAAAAGGGCAAAAAAACACGGGGGAAAACCCTTAAAAAAGCAATTTTTTGCTTATTAGTGCATAAAAGCTTCTTTTGGGAATTTTTCCAAATTTAAAGTAAATTTCCCCTTTTTTTCATTTGTGCCGCCCGGCAGTGGTTTTGGGGTGTGTACATGGTTTAAAAATTAAAAAATATATATATAAAATTATATAAAATATAAATATAAATGTATATATAAGGCCGCACCCCCATTGGGGACCCCGGGTTTGCATATTATTTTTCAGAAGTATTTTTTGTGCAGAAAACCCAAAATTATAAATTTTTTTTTATAATTTATTTTAAAACCCATATGAAAGGGGGAAAGGGGCCCTCCATTTTTTATTTTCGCAAATGCCCCCCTCTTTCAACTGTCCCCTAAAGGGGACAGCTTTCAGGTTTTTTTTTTTTTTTTTATTTTTTTTTTTTCCTCTGGGAAAAGGGGGTCAGTTGGGCCCAGTGAAAAGCCCGAAGGTCTATTTAAGGTAAAAAATAGTGTAGGACTGCCCTATTTGAGATCACTTTTAAATCGTGGGAGCTTTTAAAAAAACTTTTGATCAAAAAATTTTAAACCAAAACTCAAAGTTTTTTTTTAAGTAAAAAAGTACCATCATTTTAAAAAACACAAACATCTTGACTAACTCATACAAAATTTTACCTTTTTCAAAAATATTTAGCATAAACAAAAGTTTTTTCAGAATTTTTTCTAATTTTAAATTTCATTGTTAACCCCCCCAAAAACTGCCTAAACCTGGGCCCATGGGGGGCAATGCCTTACCTGCCTGCCCCATGGGGGATATATACCTGCCTAAAACTGCCCTTTCCCGCCCATTGGGGGGGGGCAAATGCCGCGTAAAACTGCCCATACCCCTATGAGGGGGCATATACCCCCTATAACTGCCTATGGGGGGCATAAACCCGCTTTTACCCCCCTATGGGGGACACTAAACTGTCTATACCTGTCTATACTTGCATATACCTGCTATGGAGGACATATACCTTCTATTGGGGGCATAAAACCTTCCCCTACCCCGCCTATGGGGGGCATATACCTGCCATAACTGCCTCTACTTGCTATGGGAAGGACATATTTCTTTCCTATAACTGCCTATAACCCTGCCTAAAGGGGACCCAAAAAATGCCCTATAACTTCCTATGGGGGACATATACCTGCCTATTCCTGCCTATACCTGCCTATAACAGCCTATTGGGGACATATACCTGCGTATACCTGCCTATGGGGGACACTATGGGGGACATATACCTGCCTATGGGGGATATTAAACTGCCTATACTTGCTTATGTAATTTTATTGGTATCCATTTTTATTTTTGAAATTTACCATTAGCTGCGGCAATTTCCACCCTAGGCTTATACGCGAGTCAATAAGTTTTCCTAGTTTGTGTGGCAAAAGTAGGTGCCTCGGCTTATACTCGGGTCGGCTTATACTCGAGTATATACGGTAATTTAGATTTTTAGGAGCAAAATAGTAACAATGCAGTTACATGAAAATAATCTGCATAACTAAGTACATGCTAAATAGTTGCAAGTCACCGGCTGTATGAGCTAGCCAAGATGATTGGCTAGAATATTATGGTAGTCTTATCTGGTTAAGCAGGCATTGTTTACAATGAAGCAGTCATCAGTGTGTTTTGTAGCCAAATGAGGTCCCCTTATTTGCCTTTCTGTGATTCTTACAGTCTCTCTGTATCTCTGTTACAACCTGCTGATGACACTCTGTGACACTTTAAGCTCAGAGGCCACTTCCGTCTGAAAGCATAATGCTTTAAGCTTCGCAATGGCGAGGTACCATTTATCCATTGTAAGGTGTTGTCTTGGTCTCTTGATGTCAAAATGTGAACAGCATGATGAGGAGGACTGTTTAAATTCCGGTTCAAGTTTATTCTCTAAATTTGTTGCGCGATTCAGGGATCCAACACCTGTTGTGAATTTTGCAACTAAGCTTCTTGTTAGAGATCAGAAAATCATGCAGAAAATACTGAGACACTGAACAGCTGGACATATACATTCTAAAGTTAAGAGATTGGTTTCATTTAGTTCATTTAATAAATATGTTATGTTCATCCTGAAATTTCAACCAAAAGCCAAATACCCCTATAATATCCCTAACTTTTTGTCAGTAGTGTATATACATACAACCTTTTATTGTTGGTGCTATTTCTATGTCATTGGCTCGTAGGTTTATTGGTAGAAAATTGATCACTGTATTTATATCAAGTCCAACCTCCCAAAATGTGTACATAGCGTAACCGTAATCTTCACTAGAGCCTTTGAAGTATACATTGCTAGCAATACAGAATAATTAAAATCCAAACTCATCATGACTGAGACCACTGGTAAAATAGACTGACATTGCCAGAGTTAGGAGTGGTACAGAAAGCTTCACTTAGCAGCAGTAACATTCTCAATCTGGATTTCATGGTCACACACTTGCATTCATCCAAAGCCAGATTTTCCACTCCTGTCTCCAACACTGTCTCTGTTCTGGCATTGCATACTAGATGTTCTTAATAAATACACTGTTAAAGAACGAAGTGAGATGGAAGATATGGCAGAAGTCTGAAAATGCATTAACGGATTTAGCAAACCACCTGACGGAAGAGGGATTCTGGGACATCATATTGGAAGACGAGGTCATGTGGTACAGCTGCAGGTCAAGAAAAAAACTGGATTATGGGACACCAGACACAATAACAGATTTAAATAAGTCTCTATTATAATAGGAAAAATCTGGATCTTTTTGCATTTACTAGCAGTAGGCATTGGATTACCGTCATAAAGAATGTCTTCACAGAAAACGTTCTGCCAAAAGTGTAATAATATTAAATTAGGACCAGTGGGCTGGGATATGTGTCTAGACTTGTCTACTTGCTTGGCCTTTTATGTTTTACTTTCCCATTCCTACAATGCATCTCTCACAGGACTCTATCTATACTATGTGTTATATTGCTATGACAATCTTATTCATAATTATTATTACATTTTCATGCTACCAACTTAATTTCATGTGAGCATAAGCTTTTTATATGGCTATCTAGTCAGACTGTCCGAAGAGGCCAGGGATGTTACTTTAATGAGTACAGAGATCGCAGTTACATCTGGGCCCTCTGGCGTGGGGAGGGGCAACAGTTACCTGCTGGTTTCTCTGTTTATTCTCTGTTCCGTGATATCCCTGTTCATAATATCTGTAGTGCAATATAACTGTATGACCTTCTTTGTCTTAAAGGGAATCTGTCACCAATATTTTTTTCACTAATTAAATCAAAATTCTGATGCATATTCTTTTCTTCTTAGATGTTTTTATTGTCTTTTTGTAGATTTTTTATTTTTATTTCTGTATATTATTATAGGGGCAGACATCTTTCCTAAGCTGCTTTTAACAGTATTTAGAGAGAAGCTTTATGACCGATTCATGGACTTAGGAGCCTTTAAACAGGAGCAGATCCATTGAGAGTTTTCTAGACATCTGTGACCTGGGAAGAAGTTAGCCACAGTTCCCCCTCTCCTCTTCCCTGCACCCTATCTTCTATTGTGACTGGTAGATCCTGTGTTATCTATACACATTGGTGTCTCCTTTTACTGTAACCCTGCCTGTGCTGATAATAAGGAGACTTCTGAAAAGTTTTCTCTACTGAACACCAAGAGTGACATGTATGAACAGGACTGCGTCAGTTTTTGAGCCTAAAGGAATGTATGAACAGGTGCACTTCAAACTTTGATGCAAAAAGTGCCTTCTTAATGTGCAGAACAGTTAGAACAGCCAGACCAAGTTAAAGGTGGTCTGTCTGAGCCAGACTTGTATTGGCCCTAGACTGTGCCTGTATGTATGACCTGCAGAAGAACAGGTTCATACATTCTGGTGCATTCTGCACTGCCTCAAAGCTATTTAGAACTGCCCTGTCAGCACCAACGTTCATACATGTCGCCCCAGGTGTCAGACTAATACTCATCAGGGGCCGCGGCGGCCTCGTAGTCATTAGGGTTCACTGCGGCTTCGTTAACAATGAACAAGGCAGCAGCATGATGAAGTGTCTTCATCTAGCTGCTGCCTCTCCTCGACTGCACAGCCTAATAACTAATAGGCTGTGCAGCTGAGGAGCTTCTGGAGGAGCATCCCCAAGCTGGAAGCGTGATGAAGTCACGCCGCCAATGTCTGTGTGAAGTCATGCGCTGGCTGAGTCTCTGCCCTGTTTCCCCCACATAGAGGCCTGTGCTGTTACATTGCGTATTATTGTCTGGAGTGCCCTGAAGGCCCCAATTGAAAATGGCACCTCTCCCTGCCTGCAGAACAGGTGCAAGATCTGCAGACACATCCACACCACTGACAGTGTACCTGTCCCACAGTCACAGCAGGTGCACCGAATTAGGGGGACATTTTCTGCAGGTCTTCCAATGTGGTGTATCTCATTATGTGTGTGCAATGTCACAGCACAGGCCTATATGTGGGGGAAACAGGGCAGAGACTCAGCCAGCGCATGAATTCACACAAATTCACCATTAATAACAGCAGAACTGATCTTCCAGTGGCACAACACTTCTCTAGAGAGGACCACTGTATTGAAGATCTGAAAATTATGGTTTTAAGACGCAGAGGGAGAGAAAGGAGTGGGAATTTAAATTAATGCAAAAATTTCAGACTCTGCAAAATGGATTAAATATCCATGCCAGCTTTATGTCAAACTATGTGTGAACTGTGAGAGCCACAAATCACGACCTGATGGCTAAGAGATAACAAGCAGGGATTACTGACCCCTCCATCACATCTCACAAGTTTCCAGATTGTTTATTTCTTGACCTGTTGTAAATGACTTCTCTGCTTATTGCATTTTGTTATTTTAAAAGATTCTAAGTTTCTTTGAAGGTCCATGTCTATTGTGTATAAAAAGTCTGTGAATTTTCAGTATCTTGTATAACAACCTGTCTGAAGAAGAGAGCTAGTACTCTCGAAAGCTCACCATCAAATATACTCAGTTAGCCTCAAAAGGTATCACTCTTCTACTATGAATCAATGTAGTGATTATTGGCACTATGACATAAATGTATTTCATATTTCGCTAAGGGGTTAATTGTCTAACTGCAGAGCAGCATAAAATAGTAAAACATACAAAAAATTGACAATCTCTTTGTGAGGCCTCTGCCTTCTATGAGGATACCTGTACTGTAAAACAGGGGTTCCCAAACTCCAGTCCTCATGCCCCAACAACAGGTCATGTTTTCAGGATATCCCACAGAATGCACTGACAATAATTAAGTCACCTGCGCAGCATAATTAAATCACTTGTGCACTGCTAAGGAAAGCCAGAAAACATGACCTGTTGGTGGGGCGTGAGGACTGGAGTTTGGGAACCCCTGCTGTAAAACAATGGTAGTTGCAGATGTTGCACTGAAACCTAGGAATTTTCGTCTGAAAACATTTAAATAACATTTTGAATCAAAGCCTTTTATGTCTAAAATTTGTTTAAATACCAAATTTTTTTAGAACATTTTAAATACATGTTACCAACTTACAGTGGAGCTGTTATACAGATATGCTCTTATACATCTATGGGTGGGGTTAGCCAAAGGAGACAGTCCCTTTAAAGTGAATCTGACTGTTAGTACCTCATGCTTTCTCACCTTCAGCCTCTCCTCACAATTCATTGACAGGAGCCACTGTATAATCCTCTGTATAAAGGCCCATTTACATGGGCTGATTTTTTTTGGTGCTCTGCTTTTCTATCAGTATTAAAACAAGTAATGGAGCCATAGTAAAAACAATAGCTATAGCCAGTGTTCGGGAAAATACTTTGGGAAAGTATTTTAAATACAAAATACAAAATACTTATGACTGAAGTATTTTAAATACAAATACTAAATACTACTTCAAAAGTATTTTCGAAATACTAAAATACTTGAAAAATGTAAACAAAAAGTTTAATAAAAACAAAAAATTGATCAGAGGTCCTTTAGCCCACTAGGATTAGCATCTACCCTGCAGATAAGTCAGTGGCCAGGATTCACTGTGTCCGACTCCAATAGAAGATGTCTGTCACATGGAGGAGAGGATGCTACAGTAAAGAGAAACATACAGGTACCTTCCTTTAGTTACTATGCCTATTAATGTCAGGCATTTAGGGATATTAATTTAGTTTCAGTAACTCCATGTTCTTCACATTAATAGCAGTTAACCCCATCATGTCCCTCATATTAACCCCTGTGTGCCCTATATAAGGGTTACTAATATGTGAGACACATGGGGGTACTAATAAAGGACCTTAATTATGAAGATACCTAATTATTACCTCCATGTCACTCACATATCAGTAACTCTTATTTGAGGCACACAGGGGGTTAATGTGAGGGACATGATGGGTTAACTGCTATTACTATGAGGCACATGGAGTTACTAAGCTGTAATGCACATGACCAGACTTTTTATCTGCAATGGTGGATTTCCCCCCCTCGGCTTATACTCGAGACAATACGTTTTCACAGTTTTTTGTGGTAAAATTAGGGGCCTCGGCTTATGTCCGGGTCAGCTTATACTCGAGTATATACGGTAATTTTACGGAATGGATTATGCGATCGGGATGATTAAAAACTAAAAATAAATCACGCTTCACTACAAGGCGGACTTGCATTGCTGGAACGCGCTGGAATTTTCCCTCCTCTCGTCGCACCTTGCACGAGATACGAGAGTGATGACGTGACTCGCGCTGTTGTTTTTTTTTTTTAAGTGCGGTGAGGCAGGTTATTTAAATTACAACATTTGTTTTGAATTTAGAAAGTAATTAAAATACTTAAAATACTTCCTAAAAGTATTTTAATTACAAATACAAAATACTGAATAAAAAAAGTATTTTGATTACAAAATACAAATACCTGACAAGTATTTTAAATACTATTTTAATTACTTGTATTTTAAATACTCCCGAACACTGGCTATAGCAGTCATAGCCACTGCTATTGGGGTCAGAGGCTGTTGTGGTTCACTCAGGAGCAAGAAAATTGTTGGCTCTTTGATATATGATGCTATTATCTATGCCCCTCCTGTCCTAAGTAGGGGGCATTTAATTTTGATATGGGGTGCTTGAGTTCTATTTACACCACTGCATATAGCGCTTGTTTAAAAGGCAGATGTACACTACATGGGGAAGAAACTATCGTTCATTTGTCCCTAGGTTTGCATCAAGTAAGCAGCACATGTTTACAAAGAGCAACAATCAGCTAAGTCAATGTTCTCTTTCTGACCATCAGTGTATAAACTTGCCTAAATTTTAGAATTTTAGAAGAAATAAGAACAAGAAAGATTGCCCACAGTTGCAGTCCTGTTGTAATGCTACTAGGTTTCCACTCCATTGGGCTTTGCAGAAAGATATCAGAGGCTACATTATATTGGACCCTATTATTATTATTATTAAGTATTTTAGAGCGCCATTGATTCCAGGGCGCTGTACATTCGAGGGGGTTACATACATAACATAAATCAAACGAGTACAGTGATAAGGGATAATGACAATTGGCATGACAGAGGGAGAGAGGACCCTACCCGCGAGGGCTTACAATCTACAAGGAGGGGGAAAGAGACAGGAGGTGAGGGGCAGACATGTTTGCTGAGGAAGTAGTGACAACAGGTTAGTGTAGGTTATAGGCAAGCCTGAAGAAATGGGTTTTCAGGTTGCTTTTGAAGGTGGTGAAAGTGGGGAGTCTGATGTGTTGTGGCAGTGAGTCCCATCCCAGTCCCAGCGTTCCCTATCATGATTCATATGAATTTTTGGTTGATTTTTAGCTGTAAGGCATATGAATCTCAACCTTCCTCATGAAGATGACAAATGTAGATATAATCTCCACTATTTCATTCTATAACAGATTTACATTTTCTGATATTATATTTGTCCTTGTGATGGGAAACCTATACACATGTAACAGCTTTATTGAAGTGTTTCAGAAATTTCAAAATATTTGACAATACAACATATAAAGATATATTAAAGGTAAGAAGGAATAGAGGAATACATGAGTGCCCCTGTGTTTACATAGTGGATAACGGGCCTTGGGGATAACTCTAAGGGCCATATGTATGAAACGGTTTTGGTCTGAAACTCACATTTTTTCCCCATAGGTTTCTATGGGGAAAAAAGTGAGTTTTAGACCAAAACCGTTTCATACATGTGGCCCTAAGCTCCTACACTAACATTTGAAGGGCTTAATAGTAGTCACACTTCTCATGGAATAATGGTAGTGAAGATGTAACGGAATGACAGAATAGATACGGGATGGAAGAATACATGGGAAAAGTTTTCCAGCATGTCAGAAACTCAGAAGCTTAGAGGGTTAATGTTTGATCGCCAGTGTCTTGTAGATAAAAGTTACTTTGTGAGAATCTATGTGAAATAGGAAGATATATTTAATCGTTGGTACAAACAGATGCATGTACATAAACAAGAAACACTGCTCTAAAGACAAATCCTTTTTACTTTTTAGGTGAAGAAATTGAGATAGTGCCTATTTTACTGAACAAGGGCTCCCCCACATAGGAAACACTTATTTAATAAAATTTCCAGGCTGTGCTCTAACAATGACCAAAACTTTAGACAGTCCCCAACTTGTGAGGTTCCGACTGTCTTCTAGATACAAACTGAGATTTATGGGGCGTGATGTCACAGACTGAGTCACACCAAACAATAAAGGGTCGTTTACACGGCACAGACCAAACACCGGTCAAGAAATGCCGACCGGTATTTGGTCTGTTTTTGGCAAAAAGGAGGAGAAAGCCCACCCCTTTTGCACCGACATGTTCATGTTCCACCCGAATGAACATGTTTTTCGGACCGCCGGCGGTCTAAAAAACCGTCTCGCGGAAAATCCGTGCAGTGGGGACTGCTGCATGGATTTTCCATTAAGGTCCATGTAAAAGGCTCAGCTGGTTTGCAGACGGCTTTCAAAACCGAAAACCGTCTGTAAATCCGGCTGGAAACCTTTAGGCCTCGTTCACACGGCTTATTTGGGCACGGATTGGCGCCGTACTCCGCGCCAGATTTGCGCTTCAGTACGGCGCCAATCCGTCCCTGTCATTACGGTAATCCACTGCTCTCATAGAGAACGGTGGATTCCGTCGCTCCTCCCCGCTCGGCGAATCCACCGCGGGGGGAGAAAGTGACATTCACATTATTTACGGCGCGGACGCGCCGTAAACAATGCATTGTCTATGGGGCCGGGAGCGGCAGCCCCCGCCGCGCTCGGCCCGCCGCCCATCCCGCCCCTTATTCATGGCGGATTTGTGAGCTCAATACGGCTCACAAATCCGTCGGGAATAAGCCGTGTGAACACGGCCTTACCATGGGGCAGGGCCGGGACAATGAGTAGGCAAAGGTAGGTTACCGCGTAGGGTGCCACTTTATCCCAGGCAGAAAAGGGGCGCTAGAGGCATGGAGTGAGCTGAATTTTCTATTTCGGGGGTGCTTTGTGCCTTATTTGCCTAGGGCACCAGGATACATTGTCCCAGCCCTGCCACGGGGACATGCCCTAATGTTGCAAGTGTTCATGTCTGTGTCAAGCTGCTCCTGCCCCCTTCGCCTCTAAAGTTAAGCATATGTACTAACCACATAGCTGCAAGTTAGCAAGTGTTTGACATGATTGACAAGTGTTGCTGTGGCATACTGGCACTTGTAGTACCACAGCAACTGCTGTGGATTCACATGTGCAAGTATGCTGCACCACATATTTGAAACATATGTACTAATCTACACGTGTATGATTAGTCACTACTGGTTGCAGAATAGTACATGTGTTGTACTATATGGTAAATGGATTGCACTGTATGATATATACAAAAATATAAAATAAATGTAAAATAAATAAAGAAGGTACTCCTGCCCAACTAAAATAAAAAAAAACCTTCCTCACCTTCCTCATCACCTTTATTTCAGCACTCGCTCTACAGCATCTCTGCCTGCTTTTTTATTTTCTTTCTCGCTCAGGCTGAATGGGACATCACCGCTGTGGTTGGTCAAGTAGCACTGCCTGACATCACCATTCAAGGTGTGCAGTACCAATATTATTTTCTTGAGAGACAGAAAGTGAGGTGGGGCACAAAACAAATGTAAAAGGGATGTTAACTCTTCCCCCACTATACAAAACTGAAAAATAAAATTTGGGCTGGAGTTACATTTCAAAATGTACCTACGAATTTGTGGATTTTCTGATATGTGACACTATTATAGCCAAATCTTCAGTGATTTCTATTTATGCTGCTGTTGTTTCATTTTCCTGTCATTAAATATTGAGGCCCATTTGGTTTTGCTGTGGGAGCCTTAGAAATTCTAGTTACCCCCTGTCTTCTAGGCTCTGTTCACACATGCAATGGATCTCTTTTGTGTGTTCTGTAAAAGATTTCATTAATTGCTAGGAAGAATAGTGCAGCATACATCTGAGCTACCATTTTCCTAATTTTAGAAGCTCTTTAAAAGATTTACCTTTGGGTTCTTGTATATAAAATGGACAGTAAACAAATAAATTCTTCATCATTGAGTTGCTGACTTCATTAGAAGAATAACCAGGTATGATTTAGGGAGATGGGAGTATTGCACACAGTACCTCAGTTTCTCTTTCTCTTTCCTTCTCTCTTTCCCTCTCTTTCATTTATATATATACTCATTGACACCCAGATGGAAATGTAGAATTTCCGCAAAATGCATGCAGTTATGTGTAACTAGGACGTAACGGTACGTCCTAGTGGGAAGTGCCTTCCCGCAAATGGATGTACCGGTATGTCCTGCACATTGTGCGGGCTCACGAGCAAGCCCCGCATGATCGTGACATCGGACCAGCAGTATATTACCGCTGATCTCATGCCGCATTACCCACGGCCAGAGTGAGCTCCAGCCGCGGGTGATTAACCCCTTCGCTGGAGCGATTTATGACAATCGCGACCGCTACGACACAGGAAGGAGGAGGGAGCTCCTTCTGCCTTTCATCGGTGATGCAGCTGTGATTGCCGTTGCTGTGTGTACCTGACAGCCCAGGAGTGTTGTAAGAATCACTTCCGGGCTGTTTGTGACCACCATGCCGAAATGCATTGAGGATCACTGATACAAATTCCCTATGGGGAAAAGAGAAAAAATGTGAAAAAGTAAAAAAAAAGTCAAAAAATAGTAAAATAGTAAAACACAAACACGAAAAATAAAATAAAAACATGCACACCGCCCTTTTTCCCTTTAGGCTAGGTTCACATGGCTTAAAATGGTCCGTATTTCGGTCCGTAATTCCGCGCCGAAGTGCGCCAATTACGGGCCGAAAACGGCCCATTCATTACGGTAATTCACAGTTCTCATAGAGAACTATGGATTACGTCTCCTCTCCCCGCCGGGAGCGGGGGAGATAATTGACATGTCACTTTCTTGGGGCGTGTACGCGCCGCTAGCTGTGTTTTGTCTATGGGCGGCGAAGTGCCGGCCCCCGCTCACTCCCCGCTCCCGCCCCCGTCCACACGGCATAATTGCGGGGCGAAATTACGCCCCGCAGTTAAGCCGTGTGAACCTAACCTTACAAATGCCAATCGCCCCAAAAAAGATTAAAAATAAAGTAATCATATTTGGTAAAGTAACATGCGTAACTCCCAACCCTCTACGTTTTTCAAATTAAACGCCCAAAACCGTGTGAGCCGAAAAAAAAAAAAAAACTGAATTAAGATTTTTGTTCATCCCACAGCATATAAAATAGAATAAAAAGCAACAAAAAACTCATATAAATGCCGAATTGGTGCCAATTAAAACAACAGTTCATCCCGCAAAAAAAGACCTTACACAGCTCTATAAACAGAAAAATAAAAAATATCAGAAGACAGCAATGCATGAATATTGATTTACAAAATAAAAGCACTTTTTTTTTAAAGTGCTTCAACATAAACAAATTACATAAAGTGGGTATTTCCATAATCGTCGCGACCCAGGGAGTATTACTAACTTGCTATGTACACTGCACAATGAGCCCTGTAAAAAATAAAATTAAAGACACTTCTAGGATTGCAGTATTTTCTTCACCCAGTCTGCCAAAAAACGGATTTAAAACCGATGAAAAAGCCTTGTCCCCCCAAAAGTAATACCAATAAAAATGTCAACTTATCCCACAAAAAACAAACCCCATGCACAGCTCCATACATAGAAAATATATAAAAGTTATGGCGATGCAAAAACCTTTTTTCCTTTTTGAATAAAAGTGTTCTTATTGTGTAAAAGCAGTAAAACATAAAAAAATACAAATAAGGTATTGCTGTAATTGCATCAACCTGCTGAGTAAAGCTAACATGTGATTTATACCGCACAGTGAACCGCTGTAAAAAATTAAAATAAAAAATTCTACCAGGTGTGCTGTGTTTTGTCAAAATGCCTCATAAAAACCTTAATAAAAAGTGATCAAAGCGTCATATGCACCACATAATGGTACCAATAAAAACGTGAACTCATCCTGTAAAAAAAGGCCCATAATCAGCTCCACTTATAGAAAAATAAAAAACTTATGACTCTCAGACTATGACAACATAAAAAACACATTTTTTATAAACGCTTTTCTATTGTGTAAAAGTATTAAAACATAAAAAACTTAAATTGTAAAATGCATTTTCTTATAATTGTACCAACCCACATAGTAAAGTTATTATGTAATTTATACCGCACTGCGAATGCTGTGTAAACAATGGTGGAACTGCATCCCCCCCATTTTCATGGTGCAATGATAAAAAAAACTATGGAACACCTGTACGGCCAAAATGCACAATACACCCCTAGATGATATCCCTGACGGGTGTTGAATCCAAAATGTGGTGACTTCTGGAGGTTTCACTTGTTCTGATACTTTGGGGGTTTGCAAATGAGACATGGCACCCACCAAAATCTGCGTTCCAAAAGCCAAATAGCGCTCCCTCCCTTGTATACCCTGCCTTGCGCCCAAACAGCAGTTTACACCCACATATAAGGTATTGCCGAACTTGAAAGAAATTGCGTAACAAAATTTGTGGTGCTTTTTCTCCAGGATTCCTTGTAAAAATTAAACATTTTCAGCTAAAATTGCAGATTGTTGGAAAAAAATATTTTTTTTTTTAAATTTTCACAGCCTAACCCTAAAACAATTTGGGAAAGACCCATGGGGTCAATATACTCACTACACCCCTGGATATATTCCTTAAGGGGTGTAGTTTCCAATATGGGGTCTTTTTAGTAGTGTTTATTAAGTTTTAGCACCTTAGGGTGTCGGCAAACCTGAAATGGCGCCTAAATAAAATCGTGCTGAAAATGAGACCCTAAAGTCCAGTAGGTGCTCCTCCTTTTCTGAGGCTTGTGGTTGACCCAAATAGCGCACTAGGGTCACATATGGGATATCTCTAAAAATGGAAGAATCTGGGGAATCAATAATAAGTTGCATTTCACTGATCACATCTACTGTGTTCCATTGAATAATGGATAAAATCTGAAAAAAAAAAGTGAAATTTTGAAATTTCATCTCCACTTTGCTTTCATTTCTGTGAAATACCTAAAGGGTTAATAAACTTTCTAAACACTTTTGGAAATACTTTAAGTGGTGTAGATTCTTAGATGAAGTCACGTATGCGGGTATCTAACATACAGGCCCCTCAAAGCCACATCAGAACTGGACTGGTCCCTAAAAAAATGTATATTGCAAATTTTCTTGAAAATTTGAAAAATGACTAAGCTAAGATTTTAAGCTCCCAATGTTGTAAAAAAAAAATGTAAAAAATGTTTTTCTTAAAAATGATGCCAACGTGCAGTGGACATATGATAGATGCTAGTTATAAACAATTCTGGGTGGAATAACTATCTGTCTTACATGCAGAAATTTTTTAAAACATTTTTCACAAATAAACAAGGATTGTTTGGGCCAAAATTTCTTACTAATTTAAAGCACAGTGTGTCACGAGAAAACAATCTCTGAATCAATTGGATAGGTAAAAGTGTCAAACAGTTATTGTCACATAAAGTGACTCATGTCAGATTTCAAAACTGGGGCTTTGTCGGGAAGGCCAAAACTGGCACTGGTAGTAAGGGGTGGGTTAAATGAGACATCTAGCTTCTGTTTAGAAACTCGTGACAGTTGGGTTTGAGTATGGAGGCCTTGCGGTGAGTGTTTCAATCCTGTTTTTGCTGTGCGGTGACACACTGCCTTAACTGTTGGTGTGATGATCTGGGGAGCCTTTGTAGATGACAGTTGGTCACCCCTAGCAGTGATATATTGGACACTGACAGTTCAGCGATATGTGTTGTCTCTCATGGCTTCCAAATGGAATTTTTCTCAAGATAACACAAACAACATATGGGTTTCCCAGGAATGGCTCCATCAGATTGCAACACTTCCCTGGCCTGCCAATCAAGCTGGGCAACCTACGATTGTGTAGGTCTAGCTGTGAGATCTGTGGGCAAATGTGCCGCAAGATGCCACATGAAACCTGTATGCCTCCATGCCCAACCATATCTCATCTTGTATGGCAAAAGGGTACTAGAGCCTCTGTTAGTTGTAAAGATTTCCTCAATAAATGTATCATTTCAATATAATTTTGCAATCACTTAGACATATCATTACATTCACACATAGAGAGTTTCATTTGATTTCAACACCTCTTTCTTTCTGCCTACAGTTTTGTCAATAAGTGTGTACATCTATTTAAGGATATGTTCAGTGATACTTTACATGGTTTTACCCTTCAGATTTTATTTTATAAGTGAAATAATTTGACAAAAAATAGCATTAAATGTATCTTTTATTGTTAAAGAAAAATTCAAGTCTCTCTTTTGTCAGGCTTTTATGGAATTACATGGATTTCAGACTACACTTCTTCACCACACTCTTCACGAGGGACTCACTCCCAGTCCACCTCACATTTCTCCCGATCTCCTCAGTAGCTCTCTGTATATCTTCTTCTCTGGGAATGCGGCTGAGCCCAAAGGACCAATCTTCAGACCTCTTTTTTACACTGCTCAGGACCGACTGTCTAGGCCTACTCTCCGAAGTCCTCTTTGTCCCTCTTGGGTCCTCACTTGTCCCTCTTTCTGCCTTTTGATCAGGTGTCCTCTCCTGGCATCTGCTTGCTCTCTGTGAGTGGAGTCTCCACCCCGGCCTCCCCTTTATCTTCTGCACAAAACTATTTACATGTTCAGCAGTTTGCTAGACCTAGACCAGAGGTCCACTGAACTCTTCTCTCTTACATCACTACTCCCCTTCAACTCCCGAACTGAGAGGCTTACACTCTCCCCTTCAGCCCTTTGATTGGCTGCCTAGCCCTGCTGAACTGTCTCCCTAACAACCTTAACTTCCCCAGACTGCTAAGCTGTTAACCTCTTCTATTAGTGACTCAGCAACTCCATACAGTACTACCTCTTAGCAACTCACTGTCTGTTATCACACACACAAATATAGATTTGTACCCCCTCACATCTATGTAGATCCTTACAGCATCCCAAGCCCAACCACAACCAATTGCATGTATGAAAATCTTCATGAAAGGACCAAGTCGGTATATAATACAGGCCCCTTGTACCATGGGAGGCCCTCAACCCACTTTCTCATAATGCCAGCCAAAACCTTACTCTGTACTGACAAGGGACAGGTACCCACAAACAGCTGTCTGCAGATTGGCTTGACTAATATTGCTAATCATGTAGTAATGCCCATCAAAGGGTCAGACAGTGCTTCAGATGTTAGCTACTTCTAGTCGTCTTTTAAGGAAACTTAAGTTACATGTCAGATAACTTTAATTTGGTCTGGTCTGGGGTTAAGATCAATGTAGGGATCTTAAATGGGGTCTCAATAAATTTTGGTATGTGGCATTTTAAAAAAATCCCAGGCACAAAAGGGCACCTTAGAATGGCACAATGACTGAACTGCCACAACAGCCCTCTAATCTCTAGTGTGTATGGCATTGTATTCCAGAGGTATTTTCCCTAGAATACCTTTGCAATGAGGTATCTGATTGAGCAGCCATATTTTTTACAGACAGCTTCATATAGATTCCAACAGAAAAAAAAACTCAATAGTATACCTCCATATGAAATTCAAAGCATATGAGGGGACAGGAAGGCTGCATAGACAGTTTTGAGAGCCAACCTGTTTCTCTGAAAATAAGACCTACCCCGAAAACAAGCCCTAGCATGATTTTTCAGGATTTGAGGAATATGCTTAAAATATAAGCCCTACTCCAAATATAAGCCCTAGTTGCAGTTCATTAAAAAAAAATGTCCAAGCAACTATATATGTAAACAAGTAAGAATACAGCAGTTCAGATACAGTAGACCCTTCTCAAAGAAAGCAGGCACCCCCAATGCAATTTCACCCCCAAAAGAATCGCACTCAAAAGACCCCACAACAATAAGGCTAGGTTCACACGGCTTAACTGCGGGACGTAATTACGTCCCGCAATTATGCCGTGTGGCCGGGGGGCGGGAGCGGGGGAGGGAGCGGGGGGGGCCGGCACCTCGCCAGCCCATAGACTTGTATTACCAGCGGTGCGTATACACCGCTAGTAAATGACATGTCACTTATCTCCCCCCGCGGCGGATTCGCCAAGCAGGGAGAGCAGACGTAATCCATAGTTCTCTATGAGAACTGTGAATTACCGTAATGAATGGGCCGTTTTCAGCCGTAATTTGCGCACTTCGGGCGCGTAATTACGACCGAAATACGGCCCATTTTAAGCCGTGTGAACATGGCCTAAGTGTTGGGTAGTGCCGGGCTCTCAGTGGAATGCAGCTGCAACGGCAAAGGACCTGACAATGATACGCCTCTGGAAGGAGTGATGCAAATCTGTGTGTGACCCATCCAACATCTACGTTTGCCAACTCTAATTGTTTTGGGTCTAAGATGGTCTGGTGAGTATGATTCTTTTGGGGGTACCTTCATTTCTTGGTGAATAGACATTCACTATATACTGTGGTACATCACCGCAGGAACTGCTAAACAGAGGAACAAGAAAATAAGACATCCCCTGAAAATAAGCTTTAACCCATCATTCAGAGCAAAAACTAATATAAGACCCGGTCTTATTTTTTGAGAAACATTATATGCCACAACTTAAAGGAGTTTTCCCACCATGCACTTTTATGGCATATCTATAGGATATCCCATCAAAGTCTGATAAGTGCCCACCTCTGGGACCGACACCCATCTCAAAAACAGGCCCCAGAAATTGTTGGCTCAGAATGAAGATCTGATTACACTTGCACATGACTCTCCATTCTGTTTTATGGGAGTTCTAAGTTCAGCTGACAGCACTCACTTGTACCCAGAACTCCCATAGGACAGAATGGAGAGTCTTGTCCAAGCATGACCGTCTCTCCATTCTGAGCCGATACTTTTGGCGGCCCGTTCCTAAGATATGTGTATGTCCCAGAGGTGGGAACCGCACCGATCAGACTTTAATGGCAAATCCTATCAATGTGCCATCAAAGTCCATGGTGGGAACATTCCTTTAATACAGCTTAAAGTTGTACAGAACAATAACATGTCTGTTTGCATGTCTCTTTACATATATACACACTGTATGATTTTAGATCGATCATAGGTCGTGGAAACAGGATTTGGGGCCTCAGCTCAACTTTTACACCAAGGCCAATGACCCTTTAGCTATGCCTTCATATTTACCCGTAACTTATCTTCCATTAGGTTTAATCCAGAACATGTCTTTTGCCACACACTTTTCATTTGCTATGGTCCTGATATATCTGCTACTAGAAAAAGGCAATGGGCCTTATGTATGAAAACTGTCTAGCAGTAAGACTGTCTTTGTTGCCCATAGCAACCAATAAGAGCCCATAGCAACCATTCAGAGCTCAGCGCTCATTTTATATAGTGCTCTTAAAAAATAAAAGCTGAGCTCTGATTGGTTGCTATGGTTGCTACTGCTAGACACTTTTTATACATAAGGCCCAATGATTTAGTTAGTAAAAGGATTTATTTTTAGAGACATATAAATTGATCTACGTTTCCAGATGAGACTGAATGTAACAGTTTAGGCTAATGAAGCTTCTGGTAATGAAAAATTTGAGCTGATCGCCAGAGTCCCAAGTGCAACTGGAGCCTCACAGAGCCGGCTTTGTTGCTGCAACATACAGGATGTAGCAGCTGCTTTTCTTATCGTACGCCTTCTGAATAAATTCAATACACTTTTTGTAATTCACAGAAGTTGGGTCACTGTTTCTTTTCTTTCTCCCCTTCTATTTCTTGTGCATGTGATTAGATTAGAAATGAGTGCATAATATTATTCTTGAATATGGTGAGAATTGTTCCTTTATTAATTTTGAGGGTGATGGCAAGGGCAGACTGGCATCCTTTATTATAGGCATTGATGAAATCACATAATTAGCTGACTGGGAAATTTAACAGTTTCAGAAATCAGTGATCAGGTGATCACGATTGTTAAATACATCTTGTTATGTAAGGTTTCCATGGTGATATGGATGATGACTACGCCTTATAATAAATCGTATATGATAAGGTAACATCTGCATGAACTTTGTAGTCCTCCAATACACGTTCTTTTGGAGCTCAGCTGGTTTACTGTAAAATCCAAGTCTGCGTTAGAAATAGATGATAAATCTTATTGGGTGCAAGACTATTGAGAATAAAATACCAATAATGTCAATAGTTTGCTGTTGCCAAAATGGTCCAATGATGTTTTCATGAGAACATGTAGGTTTTATAAGTGCATGCCTACTGAAGCTCAAGCGGATGTTCCCAACATAGATTTTGATGGCATATCGAAAGAATATGCCATCAAAGTCTGATAGGTGCAGGCCCCATCTCTGGGACCCTCACCTATCTCAGGAACGGGCCCCTGAATATGTCAGCTCAGGATGGGGAGTCCATTGTGCTTGCATACGACTCTCCATTAGGTTCTATGGGAGTTCCAAGTACAGCTGAGTGCCATGTTTGGCTGTTTTCAGAACTCCCATAGAACAGAATGGAGAGTCATGCACAACTGAGACCTCTCTCTCTAGTTTGAGCCCATACTTTAAGAAGCCAATTCCCAAGATATGTATGACTCCCAGAGGTGGGACCTGCACCTATTACACTTTGAAGAAATATCATATTGATCTGCCATTAATGTCTTTTGTGGTAACACTCATTTAAAGTATTGCTTCAACAATGTATTACCAGTCTGACTCATTTATTTAAATATCAAATCTTGAATGTGTTGTATAAATTTGGTGAAATTTGGTGAAAAATTAACCTCTGCAAAGTAATGGACAAGAGAAAGATAGAAACGCTTCAGATATGACCAAATGCTTGCACCAACTCTTATTCTACTCTAAAAAACTTTGGGCGACATGTCAGGAAAGATGTGCCTCCACAACAATTTTAAGGCGCATTAAATGAGTGTATAGTGCAACTGAATGAATTAACCTGTCAAAAATCTGGTGTGTGGTATACCTTGCATAGCATAATTGATGCGCCAAATCTAGGCGTATAACATAATCTAGCTGCATAGCATATCATTGCTAGTATATTTGATGTGCCTACTTTAGGTACATTCAAATGTGTCGAGCCTCACATATAATGTGCCTAGCTTTGGTGTATTACAGTTCATTTATATAGAGAATAGGGTGTCAACAGTTTTTTTGTCCTAATGGGACATGTCGCCCTTTGGGTGGATTTACGTAGACTGGTGCTTCACATACCAGTCTGAATTATAAGGGTGCCAGAGTAAGATGCAACAAATTTATTAAGGGAAACACACGTTAATAAATAAGTCACATCTGTCACAGTCTATTAGCCACAAATGGAAAGGTAAACAAGCAATGAACTGGCATACATTTCTGAAATAATTTATGTCACTTTTAGGCATACATTTTAGTAAATCTATTGGGCAGTAGGAGTTATTGCCCCTTTTACCAACACTTTTTAAAAGTAGGTAAGAAGTGGTAAAATGGTAAAAAGTAAAATGTTTTTGTGCAAATGTGTTTTTGTGTACAGTGCTTGTTAAATTTCCCCCTTTCTGTGTCAAATGTTATAATTGTGCCAAAATGTATACATCACAGTAAAATATGTTAAAGCTATATACTAGTAGTTCAGTTAAAAAAAGAAAATTTTAAAAAGGAGAAATTTTTTAAATTATGTTGCTCCCCCAAAAGTATAAAATTTTGCGGGTTTAAAGAAAAAAAATTGGGGAACAGCTTTATAAAAAATCACCGGCCCCCCCACTTTATTGGAACCTTGTTGTAAGGGGTTTTGGCCCCCCTTTTCCCTTCAAAAAACTCCCTAAAATTTTTCGTGGGAGTTTCCAAAAAGGTTTTGTTCCCAACGTTGCTCAATTGGCCCAAAGGGGGCCCCAAAGAGTGCCAAGAAAAAAAATTTCCCCACCCTTGTCACCCCCACCCCCAGCCTAAAACCTTTTGTTTAAAAGGAGGGAATGGACCCTTTGTTTAATGTTGTTGACGCAAAATTTGCCCCCTCCCAATCCGAATGGTCGCAGCAAAATTGAGACTCATCAGACCAGGTAACTTTTTTTTCCAAATCTTTACTGTCCAAATTTCGAGGGGGTTTGGGGCAAATTGCAGCCTCATTTTCCCGGGTTTTGCTGAAAGGAGTGGCACCGGTGTGGTCTTATGCTTGTAGCCCATTCCCCTAAAAGTTCGGTACTGTGCTTTTCGAGGATGCTTTCTCCTTTCCTTGGTTGTAACGGGGGGGCTATTTGAGTCACTGTTCCCTTTTTCAAATCAGCTCAAACCCCGGGTCGGGCCTTCCCCTTTTAAACCTCTGGGCCTTAATAAAAGGCCCTTTTCCGCCCAAGGATTCCCGCTCATGGGATGTTTTTTCTTTTTTTGGCCCAATTCTTTTTTAAACCCCTTGGAGGGTTTTGTGCGTGTAAAAACCCCAGGGATCAGCTTTTTTTTTCTGAAAAAATTCAGCCTGCTTTCTGGCACCAAAAACCCATGCCCGTTCAAAGGCACCCAAATCCCCTTTCTTCCCCATATGATGCTCTGTTTAAAATTGCAGGAGTTTGTTTTTGCCATGTCTACATGTCAAAATGAAATGAGTTGCCCCCATGTGTTTGGCTGTTTAAAAAAATTAAAGTGTTAAGGGAGCAGCTGGAAAAGGTTTGAAACCTAAAAAAAGTGGCCGGGGGGAGTGTATATCATAAGGCTTCAGGGAAAAATTTTGGTGGGTGGCTTCCATAAAATTTAAACCATCTGTATTATCTTATGATTTAAAGCCCCTTTCTGCTTTTGATAAAGGCCACTTGTATTGGGGGAAAAACGGGCAAAAAACTGGGGGCTACAAAAAACCATTTTCAGGGACCATCATCTTAAGCTCGATTTCCATTAGATGAAAGCTTTTTGGGTTAACCCAAATTTGGGGGAACTGTGCGGGGGCCTTTCTAATTATCTTTTATTGTGTTTTAAACATGCCCTATCCTTCTTTTTTCCCACCCGACATTTGCCATCGGGGGAAGCTTTTAGGCCCCAAACCTATACAAAATTGAATATTAGAGCAGGGGGTTTTCTCAACCTCCAGTCCTAAAAAACCACTAACAGGTCAATTTTTCCCGGATCCCCTTTGATTGCACAGGTGATTTCTTTCATTGTCAGTGCATTCTGCACAGGTGTTTATCTTTTATTGTCAGTGCTTCAGGGGGAGATTTTTAAAAAACATGACCTGTTGGGGGTCTTGGGACTGGAGGTTTAGGGAAAAACTGACTTAGAGGATCTGGCCCACCATTAAAGGGGGTTTTTCCCAAATAAATTTTAATGTTATCTTCCCAGCTTTAGAAGATGACTTATTTAAAAATGAACTGTTTGTGCCAGTCTCTGCTCTTTTTGACAGACAGGGCCAAGGCGTTTGGGCAAAAAAATTTTGCCCCCAAAAACCCTTTCCTATTTTTCCTTTATTTTAAAAAAACCCTTGTGGGGGAAAAAAATATTTCCTAAAGATTTTCATCTTTTGAAAAAATATTTGTATTTTCTTCCTCCTACTACTTGCTCTTATTATACTTAACTAACATGAAAAATTTCATACTGAAACATACCCTACAACCGGAAAAGTTACTTTCGATTATGAATGAAACAAATATATTTGAAATCATGTCACATAGAGTAAATTTGTAAACATTTCCCACAGATGCCCGGGAAAAGACAAAAGGGGGAATGAAAACATTTGGGATAACACTGATCTTTTGGAATTGCCATTCAAAAGTAAAGGGAAAATACATAGTTTTTTTTTGTTCATCAGATACCTGTGAAGTAAATTGAGTAATTTTTCTTAGACAACCAATCAAATCAGGTCATTTTTCATAGACAACCTACATTTGAACCTGGACAGAAAACTACTGGAAACTTAAGTCTTAAACTCTTTTTAGGTTTTAAGCAGAAATTCATTTTTTCATTAAAACACTGTTCAGGGTACAAAAAAATAATTAAAATTTGTTTTGTGTTTAGTCATGTTCCCCAAAAAAGTACCCTTGGTCTCCTTTTAGGTGCTTCCTGTCCCTTGCAGTTTCAGAAAATTAGTTTTTCTATTCCCCCCAAAAAAAATCTTATAATACTAGAATAATTTAGGTCAAAACATACAAAGGACGTTAAACATTATAGGGAAGATATTTTTTGGGTCAAATATTGAATGCATTAAGAACACAGCCTATTTTGCCCTTTTCACAAATAACAGTTATCCACAGAATAGATGATAAATGTATGACCTCTAGGGGTATCACCATTACGGACCCCCACCAACTGATAGAAAAGAGGCCTGCTACTCATCATACAACCAGGGCAAGGAGGATTTTACTGGGGGTCTGGTTGGCATGTCATGCTCTTATTTAAAGTTTTGGGGTTTTTTTATTCGGGTTTCAAGGGCCTCAGGGGATATGTAATCCTGGGCCTGGCGGCCTGTGGATCCCTTTTTCAGGAAAAGGAAGGGGAAAATAGAGGAAGAAAGCTAGAGTCATATGCAGTTGTCTATTACAGGGGCGTATGGTGGGCCCCAAACACCCAGAAGAACTGGCTGATTAGAACCCAAGTGCTGTACTCAGCTATCTCCATTAGCCACAGAGACTTTAAAATTGCACCCGGTGCATTTCGACGCATTCCATTAAAATAGGGAGAAACAGGGACCTGTGATGGTTTGTGATGGGAGATCTTGTGGGTCATGCTAAATGTAATTTATAGTACCCTGGGGTATGTTCCCGGGGTAATTGTGGCCCCGGCGGGGCCAAATTAAACATGCATTACCCCCGGGGAGCAAGGGGGGGAGGGGTGGCGAATCCATAGTTCTCTTTGGAGCTTGTTACCAAATTATGGGGGAATTTCCCTGCGTAATAAGCTTTAAAATTCCCCTTTAAGGGAATGGTTTGTTTCTTTTTTTCATGGCTGTATTAAATTATTTATATTATTATTACTTATATATTATTGTTAATATTTTTTTCTTAAAGGCCTGATATTTATTCCATTGTTTAAAAGGTTCAGTATAAAACTGTAGGGCCAATAGGCCTTCATAGGCTGCCCTTTGGGGAAAAATTTGGCTTAGCAGCAGTGGTTGCTATTGACTGAAGCATCTAAGGGGACTGGCATTGTCTCTACTCTCCACCATTGCAGATGGAAATCAGCTGTCAATCCAGAGGGGTTCCCTGTGCTGGGGCAAGCTGCTTGGTTTGTCTCATGTAACATAGTGGCCCAGGTTTTTTGGAAGTGACCTTTATTATTAGGTTATGGGACAGTAAAGGGCTAATAGACTTTTTCCTTTTTAAATCAATGTGACTTGACACTGCCTATTATTTAAGAGAGTGGCTCATGATTTACAAAAGATTTGGGGCCACTAGCCTAAAGTTTTGAATACAGGAAGGGTCTGAATACATTTTAAAAGTCAGTAAAGACATATAATAAACGTGTAGTCATTTTATAGATTTCATTCAAGTTCGGCTGCTTTCTTGTACCATACTTAAAGCAATGATGAGCCGTGGATTCGGGGAAAAAAAAATAAAATTTCAGATTGCTTCCAATCCCATTGTCAAAGTATAGGTTTCAAGAGAAATTAGATTGTTACAGAACAGGGAGACCTGGATTGGATGGTCTTTATAAAAAGGAGTTGAATAGATTTGATGTGCGGCTCCTCTTAATTTCCTCAAAAAAGGGATAGGATTTTTCCCACATGGGCTTCCCTGAATCTCAATGTAAATATTTTCTTTTATATCTAAGAAGGAAACTGAAACACTTTTTTGTCAAACAGGCTTTGGAGAATTCCTTATTTAACAGATGTCCTCACAGTTTATCTTTGTCAGTCTCTTAAGTAAACTGTGTTTTTGTTGTTTGCACTAAATGCTCTTATTTACAAAGACCTGTCTGTTTACTTCCCCTCTAACAAGAGATGTTGTCAGATGTTGAAACTAAATGTGAATGTCTGATAAGCTCAAAGCACATGAGAATAAGATGGCCATATACTGGACCCTAGTAGAAGAATACACAGCTTCCGAAAGGATTAGGATCTTCTTCTAAGAGCCTCACCACCAGCTGACAGCAAAAGGAAAAAAGATCGTTCATGATTGCTCTTTCCAAAAGTCTACAGATCAATGCCATTAGATGCAAAACCATTTCATAACAAAATAGGGCTTCAATGGAACGCTTGACACTTTGGCAACAGTACTTAACATCTCTGAAGATAAGACGGATGAAACCCTGCAGGTCCAGAAAATATTATGTGGCTTCCAAGTTATGATATATTAAAGTATAACCTTACCAGTCCTCCATTAAACTAAAATTTACATAGCTTAGTTCCATCAAATATCCATACAACAGGGAGTCTAGCTTCTACTATGATGGAGATATGTAAATTGTTCCATATGTCCTTAGTGGCCAATTAGGCTTCCAAAAGAACTAGTGTATAAAACAGGTATAGCCTGCATACAGAGCCATGCTACAACAATTTACATCTAGGTATTTAACCCTCAAAATACAATATATTAAAATCATGAAGAGCTTAGAGAGTACATAAAACTCTTCCACATAATAAAGTCAATGATTATACCATTATAGAAAATTCAGCAAGGCTTTCCTTTCACTGGAGGCATATACATACTTACAGTTTACTTTTACGGCTTTTAACTATGAAGCCATGTTTTCCATATATTGGTCTAATAAGCTGAAACCATTTAAAATTCTCCAGTTATCTGAAAATTCTAGTCACCTTCTTGTTTTTACATATGTAATAGACTTGTGCTACTTATGTAAATGTAAAGTTTCAGATTGCTTTTTAATGAGGCTGTTTCATACCATTGCTGCAGCTCCCCCCACGCCATACTTTAGTATTAGCAGATCATTTAGATAGGTCCTACCTTGTATGGGAGGCTACCTGAACACGAGGTGCTCATTTAAGGGAAGTGCTATTGCTAGACATGAGATTAGGGCCAATGAATCTAAAATAAGTGGAGTCACAAGAAATTCACCATGAAACTCAGGTTTTGGAGAGTGATGATGATGTTCCTGAAGATGATGACATGGTAATTGTACCATAGATTCAGGGGCGTAACTACCGGGGTAGCAGACGTAGCAGCTGCCACAGGGCCCAGGCTCTTAGGTGGCCCAGGCCCCAGGGCAGCTGCTACCACGTCTGCTGCCCCGGTAGTTCGGCTCCTGCGCCCGCCCGCCGTTCATGGGCAGGATTGCCGGGTGTTAGCAGAGAGGAGCGCCTCTGGGGCTCCGCTCTGCTAGCCTGCCTGCTAGGCCTTAAACACAGCGCTGATGTGAGCTGTGCCATGACGTCATATCCTCACGCCGCCTGCGCCGAGCACAGACTGGCCGGGAGCTGAGCTACGAGGGAGCCTGGGGCAGGTGAGTAAGTTATTTATTTATTTATTTATTTTTTTACATTAATGGACCCTGCCTGTCTATATGGCGCCACTATAGCTTACCATGTGCCATGTCTGCCTACACACATGGCCCCTATATACAAACCTATGCCCTGTCTGCCTGCACATATCGCCCCTATAGACTACCCTATGCCCTGTCTGCCTGCACGTATGACCCCTATAGATTACCCTAATCCCTGTCTGCCTTTATAAATGGCCCCTATAGCCTACCCTATGCCCTGCCTGCCAGTATGGTGCCCCTATAGACTACCCTAAGCCCTGCCTGCCTATATAAATGCCCCCTATAGCCTACCCTAAGCCCTGCCTGCCTATATAAATGGTCACAATAGATTACCCTAAACCCTGCCTGCCTGTATGGGGCCGCTATAGATTACCCTAAGCCCTGCCTGCCTGTATGGGGCCCCTATAGTGTACCCTATGCCCTGCTTGCTTCTATGGGGCCCTATAGATTACCCTAATCCCTGTCTGCCTACATATATGGCCCCTATAGACTACCCTAAGCCCTCCCTGTCTATATGTATAGCCTCAATAGCTACCTAAACCCTAACTTCCTACCTATATGGCTCATCTTCCCTGCCTGCCTATCTATATGGAGCCCTATAGCTACCTTAACTATGCCTGTTTATATGGGGCCCTATACTCTACCTAAACCCTGCTTGACTGCCTATATAGCGACCTAAACACTGGCTGCCTATATGGGGACCCTATTGCCTACCGAAATCTGGCCTATCAGGAGCTCCCTATAGCCTATCCAAACCCTGCCTGCCTAAATGGACCCCATATAGCCTGGGGGGCAGGGAGTGAGGTGCTGGAAAAGTGAGGATTCTAAGATATTTGTGTCTAAATCTGCAGGGACAAGTGGTGGCTGGTAGAAGTCATCATGGTGGTCTGGACCGAATGCAGAACAAAAGGGAAAGTCAATGACAAATCAGAGAAACGTCACCTGTGAATCACAAGATGTAACTGCACTGTAATCACATATGTCTGCAGAGACTGTGTACACTGGTACCTACCACTATATGGTCACTGTATGGTGGTAGTACACAGCCTGCAGAGCCTGTGCACACTGAAACCTACCACTATATGGTCACTATTTGGTGGTAATTTGTGATCGTGGTCGGGTGGTATAATCAGTTCCTTCTGTAGTAGCTTCTTGTTGGTCTTGGTATAGTGGGATTTTTATGGTATGGTATTTTTAGCAGTATGATAGTGATATGTAGGATGAGGTATTTGCCCCTTGTATTATCTAGTAACTGCATGTCCTGGTAAATATTTGTGATCGTGGAGGTTGGCGAGGGATTTTGGGGTATGGGGCCCCATCCAAAAGTTTGCTATGGGGCCCAGGCTTCTCTAGTTACGCGGTAGAACAAGAGAAACAGCCAGCTCACCAATCCTGTGTCCCGGATCGCACGGATATTTCCGGTGGTAGGAAACAATAGCCAAGGAAAAATGGAGTTGATCCAGCGATTCCAAAAGTAAAAAACGATCTTTATTTGAACATTAGATAAAAAAGCATAACAGGCGGCAAAGCCAACGCGTTTCGGGGAGAACCCCCTTAGTCATGGCATGCACATACAGTTAACCACACTCAATATATAGCAGACACCATCACTGACTGCACCTCACTCACCTGGGCGACTTTCTCCCGCCACGCTCCGGCATGGACTCGCCTCCGTGACGCGGACCGCGGGACACAATGATGACGTACCGCCCAGCCGAGAGGTGCCGGAGAAACCCGAGCATGCGCAATGCGCACAACTTCAGTGTCCGGATGCCTGAGCGTCTGCCAAAAAAAAAAAAGGGCAGCACCGAACTGGGCGAGAGAAAAAACAGGGCCATGCACCGAGCACAGCGGGGAAGGCGCCCAGGGAGAGAAGACGCACCAAGTAAAATCAAAAAATCTAAAATACAAAAGGCACTGAGTATTGGAAAACGTAATCATGCTGTTTATATCATTTACCTTAGCTACCAATGCATGATGATGTTACAGAAAGACAAACACAATAACATGATAAATGAATAATGTTGAATGATCAATGCTTAATAATGATATAATACCTCATTGCGGATATTTAATCTGCGTGGCCAAAATGTATCTAAGGTTAACATCCAAGTCTCTGTCTCTGAGCAAATGATTGAGATTACCACCTCGTTTAGATAATTTAATTTGTTCAATGGCAAAAATACGGAAAAATTTATCACTCGCATTATGTGCCTGTATGAAGTGTCGTGCCGCGTTCGAGATGGTACGGAATCCAGGATTGTGTATGTAATTCAAATGTTCACATAATAATAATGATAATAATCTTTATTTCTATAGCGCCAACATATTCCGCAGCACTTTACAAATTCAAGGGTAAACATACAGTCATTACACATTAAAAGTACTTACAAATGAGACACAAGGTGTGAGGGCCCTGCTCGTGAGAGCTTACAATCTATTAGGGTGTATGGGTGAAACATACGGTAAGAAGTGCCAAGTTTACAATGGTCCAGCCATGTTTCATAAATAGGGGATGGTTTACATGAAAAATGGATGAACCTGCCACCCAGACTGTACATCTATATACAGATAAGTGCCTGTGAGTGCCCAAGTGCAGGGAGTGACAGATGTGTGTGATAGCAGTTAGGGATCTTGGTGGGCCAGACCGAGAATATGTATTTTCAGGGCCCTCTAAAAACTGTGAGGGTTGTGAATGTGCCTGATCGCCCGCGGTAGCATATTCCAGAGAATTGGTGCCGCACGTGTGAAATCTTGTAGGCGGGCATGGGAGGTTCGGATGATTGATGAGTGTAACCTGATATCATCAGCAGAGCGGAGAGCACGGGTAGGGCGGTAGACAGAGACTAGGGAGGAGATGTAGGGAGGAGCAGCGCTGTGGAGAGCTTTATGGGTGAGAGTGCTGAGTTTATACTGTATCCTGTACTGGATGGGCAACCAGTGCAGTGACTGACACAGGGTAGAGGCATCAATATAGCGGCTGGAGAGAAAGACAAGCCTGGCTGCTGAATTCTGGACAGATTGGAGAGGGGAGAGTTTGCAGAGAGGGAGACTGATAAGCAAGGAGTTGCAGTAGTCAAGACGAGAAAGAATAAGAACAGTAATGAGAGTTTGAGTCGTTTCCACAGTGAGAAATGGACGGATTTTGGAGATATTCTTGAGTAGCAGGTGACAGGAGCGGGCGAGGGATTGGATATATGGGGAGAAGGTCAGATCAGAATCAAATAAAACCCCTAGACAGCGGGCCTGCTGCCTAGGAGAAATGGTGGTACCACATACAGAAACAGAAATAGCAGGGGGGGTGGTTGGTTAGTAGATGGCGGAAAGACAAGAAGTTCAGTCTTAGTGAGGTTTAGTTTCAGATGGAGAGAGGACATGATGTCAGAGACAGCGGACAGACAGTCACTGGTGTTTTGTAGCAAGGCTGGAGTGATGTTCACATGCACGAACCTTCAACTTACGGGATGTAGAACCCACATAATGTAAATCACATTCTGTGCAATGTATTAAATAAATCACTGCAGAGGTATTACAATTAAGGTACTGTTGTATATTGTAGGTTCTCCCGTGCACTTGAAAGGTCTTTGTCACCTGTGAAAAGGCACATGTTTTGCAGGGGTAAGATCCGCACTTATAGAAGCCATATTGTTTAAGCCAAGTCGTAGAGACATTTTTTGAGCTGTAATAATTTCTAGCTATGTGAGTCCCTATCGTTTTAGAACGTTTGGCAACCACATGGCATCCATTAGCTAAGACCTCCTGTAAAATAGGATCATCTTGAAAAGATGGGCTATATTATTCTGAAAAGTTTTTTTTTAATCGAGAAAAATGTGCATTTTGTTCTATGCCTACATTTAGGGATTTTATTATGTAAAAGGGGATCGTTTAGGGAGGTGAAAATTTAGGTAAAAACCCTAGTTTTTTTTCACTATTTTTCCGGGCAGTCGAGGGCCCAAAAAGGAAAAATCCTCAAATAGCCCAGACGTTGCCCAGATTTTTGGGGGCTCTCTAGCGAAATTTCCCCCCAAAGACTTCCCAATTACGTTTGGGGCCCCTAGAAAGCTCCCCTAAAATTTAAGCCAAGCGAGAAATGTCCCGGGAAGGGGTCGTCGTAAAATGAAAAAATAGTGTTTCCGCAATTTTTACGGAAGATTTTAGTGTAAAATTAGTAAAACCTGGATATCCCTTGAGTCCCAATCCAGAAATGAAACACTGTTACGATAAAAACGGAATAAGTAAATTCAAATTACAGGGGATTATTTTTTTTAAGGTCCCTGTACAAATGAAGGAAACAGCTTAAAGGACCCCGGGCCTAATCAATAACACTTCATCTATGTATTTCCAAAACCACTGGCGTCAAAAAGAAAGAATTAAAATCTGAATAAATGTACTGTACTCAAAACCATGACAGGGAAAAAATTTGGGCCAAATCCCGGGGGAAAAATTTTACCCCCCATGGAAAAAACCCTTTTTTTTGGGAAAATTTAAAATTTTTCATCAAAAAAAAAAATAATTTGGGGTCATCAAAAATTCGAGTACAGTCAAAATGAAAACTTTGTTCCCCACAAAAAAAAAATTTTCCTAAAATTGAAAAAAATATAATTAAAAGAAAAAACCGACGTCCTTGGTATGGAAGTAAACAGTGCCTAACATCACGGGTTGACCCCAAAAAAATGGCCCTGCCGGGTGGACACCTGCATCAATTGAGTAATCTCGCTTGTCCTGCGGCCCCCAGGTATGCTTTGGGTACCAAGGGTTGCAGACACGAATCAAACCCAAATTCACATAGGGGCTCAGTGAGGGCCCCAAATGCCGCTTTTTTTGGGTTCTTTTGGGGAGGATTCACCCCTTATGGGGTTTGGGGGGTTCCAAAACAGAAAGGTTTTTAATAGGATTGGTGACATTTGTTTTTAAATTTTACTTGGGCCTGGGGAAAAATTTTCCCAACCCTGTAATCCCCCCAGCAAAGGCCAAAAATTTCCTTCGATAGTGCGGGTTGTGGGATCAGCCCCCAATCGCTGATAATTTATTTTGGGTCAGGAATAGAAGAAAAGTCTTTTGGGTGATGCTTATAAAAAAATTAGACATTACTACAAGGTTTCCCCCTTTTGTCGGGCCATAAAAAAGGTTAAAAAATTTCATTTTTTGGGGAAAACTCTCCCAGTCCCAAATTGTTTCAAAATTTTTACAGTTTGGGAAAGGGGTCCCTCGGACATATAGATTGAATTGCGAATTTTCCCTTTGTTATTTCTTGTTTGGAATATTTTTCATAGACTCAGTTCTCCCCTGAATTGGAAAAAAAATTACGGATTTTCGTTCTAAAAGGGTCGATGAGCTGATATCAATTGGGTGTTGAATCATGTTCCATTTTTTTTTCCTGTAAAAAAAAAAGTGACCCTTGTTTCCCGAAACGAAAAATCCAGAATGTGAATTGATGTCTTCCAATTTAAGAGAGAGTTGAAAAAAAAATTCCACATTGTTGGTCTGATTCCAAAAGGTTCTTTTGGGTTTAAATCTCTTTTGAATTTGGTTTTCCCCCTTTGAGGTTTTAAAAAAAAATTAAATGGTCGTTTGATGATGAAATTGAAGCCTAATTTTGAACTTTTTACTGTGATTCTGTTTATTGTACGTCCGAAAAATTAAGAATTCAATGTCCGGCTGTGTTCTTCACCCAAATTTTTTGGGCTGCCGTGTTGTCTTTTTTTACGATGCTTGGATGGGGTTTCCACCAACCACGGCGCTTAATCTTTTTTTTTCTGTTGTAAGGTTGGCCATTGCCCGTGATCTAGCGGGTTTTAATTGCTGGAAAATGCTTGATGTATTACTCATATTATTTAACAGACAAATCATGGGGTCAGAGGAGTTAAAAATCGAAAATGACCCTATTTCCTTTTTTAGATCTATTTTTTTCGCCCCTTTTTATGCATCAAGAATGAAATTTGGAAAAAATAACATTTTTTTGAGGGGGATCAATTAAAATACTGGGTTTCCTTTATAGTCCCAAAAATACACCCCTGGAATTTTTTTTTTTTTGGTAAACATGATTTTTTTTTTAAAAAGTGGAGAGTTTCCCTTTTTTAACCCTTTTTCATATTTTATTAATGTATTCCTCCAAACTTTTATAGTCTGACAAATTGGGGGATCTAGAGTGGCCAAACTCTTCAGGCCCCAGGGGTTTCCAGTTGCCTTTCCTAAAGTTGTAAAAAAAAGGTTCAAAGGGTTCAATGAACAAAAATAATTAAGGGTCTGGTTCCACTCTTGTAAAAAAAGCCCTCTGAGTATAACGTGGTTTTGGGGGTTTTTTTTTTGACGTAATTCGCGTGGGGATCATGTCCCTTTTTTTATAATTGTTTTTAATGTTTGTCAAAACCCAAAAGGACCTAAAATTCACGTATAGAAGATTTTTTCCTTTTTTCTTTAAACAATGAACGTATTTCCGTGTTGTGGATTGGGTGAACCCGTGGGTCCCAAACACCTGTGCAGCTTTTTCTATTTTAGAAAAAGACTTTGATGTACCCATAATGTCCAGTAATCCTTTAAATGTAAGCGTATCAACGAATAGATCGATAAAAAAATTTAAATCAATATTTTTTTAGAGGAAAGGGTGAAAGGGCTTCCACCATGCAAACAGTAGAAAAAAGAGAAAAAACCAGCTCACCAATCCTGTGTCCCGGATCGCACGGATATTTCCCGGTGGTAGGAACAATAGCCAAGGAAAAATGAGTTGATCCAGCGATTCCAAAAGTAAAAAACGATCTTTATTTGAACATTAGATAAAAAAGCATAACAGGCGGCAAACCCGACGCGTTTCGGGAGAACCCCTTAGTCATGGCATGCACATACAGTTAACCACACTCAATATATAGCAGAAACCATCACTGACTGCACCCACTCACCTGGGCGACTTTTCCCGCCACGCTCCGGCATGGACTCGCCCCGTGACGGGGGGACCGCGGCACACAATGATGACGTACCGCCCAGCCGAGAGGTGCCGGAGAAACCCGAGCATGCGCAATGCGCACAACTTCAGTGTCCGGATGCCTGAGCATCTGCCAAAAAAAAAAAAGAAAAAAAAAAAAAAGGGGAGCACCAAACTGGGCGAGAGAAAAAACGGGGCCATGCACCGAGCACAGCGGGGAAGGCGCCCAGGGAGAGAAGACGCACCAAGTAAAATCAAAAAATCTAAAATACAAAAGGCACTGAGTATTGGAAAACGTAATCATGCTGTTTATATCATTTACCTTAGCTACCAATTCTCTAGATACGCCCCTGCATAGATTGTTGTACATGGAAATAGAGTCATAAGAGATTCTTGATGGAATTCAGAGTTTGACTGGTTATGCAGATGTTTGTGATAACATGACTACAGTATATTAATAAATGTTGATAATTTTTTTGTTCAACACTAAATATGAATTATAGTTCATCAAATAAATATGAATTCTTGTTCATGGAAAAATAAGACATCCCCTGAAAATAAGACCTAGCACGTCGTTAGGAACAAAAATTAATACAAGACACTGTCTTATTTTTGGGGAAACAGGGAATGTTTGTATAGAATGGGAACATTTCTCAATATATAAGCCAATGTACCCTTGTACTTAGATTGGAAAATGGAGCTAAAACAGTGGGGGTTTTTTTTGGCATATGTTTGGAATCCCAAAGCCTTAAACAGGTTGTCCAGCAGAAGAAAATTAATCTGAAATGGGGCAGGGTTTGGGAAAAAAGAAAAGTTATACTTACCTACCTATCCTCCACTCCTGCTCTGAAGCTCCCTGATGACCCACTCTTCTTCACTTCCAGGTTCTCATCCCAAAACACAGGAGAGGCTGGCACTTCATTACCTCGCAATGGAGCCCAAGCCTCTCCTGTGTGTTGGGACAAGAAAACAGAAGTGAAGAGGAGCAGGTCGCAAGTAAGCACTAGAACGGCAGGGGACAGGTAGTAAAGTTTAACTTTTTGTTTTCTTTTTCCATACCCTGGCCCCATTTCTAAAAAAAATGTTCTACTGCTGGGCAATCCCTGTAAATATACTAAAAACCATCATTATAAAATCCAGTTCACTGCTTTGTTCTATACCTTGTGCTACCTCTAGTAGTTTACAGTGGTGGTTCACAAAGCCAACACAAAAAATGTCAATATAAAAATTATTTTAGATTCTTATACCCTTACTAGGAAACTAAGTGTAAGGAAACTGAAAAATTCTGTGTGTATCTACTGGTCTAGGACAACTTTATTTTCCCTTCAAACACTTTCTATATTATAAGTTACCTCCTGTTACCTTTAAGTATTAATGTAGCCAATGTTAACTTAATGTGCTATAATAACTTAAGTACAACGGTGTAAACTACAGGGTACACAAAGGCAGCCCCCAGAACATGCTTATGACAGGTATAATGCAAATAGTGGTCATCTTTCTGTATGCCCATTTGTATAATACGATTGTAGTTCCCTTAAAGGGGTTGTCCGAGTGTTTAAGAATTTAAGATAGCATTAGATGCAGAGATGACGTGCCATACATTTTCTTGTAACACTAAAACATAGAGCCTGGATCTTGGAGGATTTAAGAAGAACGCAGTGATGGTTTCTTCTTCTTTGCTTTTTTAATAATAATCTATGCTGTTAGGTTAAATTCTTAAATTCCTGGACAACCCCTTCAAATATGCAGTAAATTGCAGTTCCCACATGCTCTTGGTGATTTTCAAGGAGTGGATCTTGAAGCAATATCACAACTGAAAATCTGACATGTTAAAGACTTGCATCATTTACTTGGGATTCCAATGTACAATTGATGAATTGCTGGTGCCTAAATACTGATACTGATAAGACTGAATGCCCTATTGTACTACAGTGCTTGTCAGGGCCCAAGGGAGCAATTGATATTTAAAGCGTTTTTTTAGCTGCCATCTGTTTTAGTGATGTATGTTTTGTGCAATGCATATATGACCTACTGCTGTATACACAGGAGTGTTTATCTAAATATACATTAGAAACATCTCAGTAGCAAAATAAACAGTAAGAATGGATTCTTTCAACAAACATTGTCATGGTTCTATTCCATGTTATACTAGGTGCTGCTTGACCAATTCTTTTGTCATACTAGCAAAATAAAGCAACTTGCATTCATTCTTTAGAAGATTTCAAAAGGCTTATGGAAAGAGAGCTGAGCTCTCCAGTACCATCAGTGAGGATTGCTTCACCCAATAGATGGCGCTAGAGAGTTCAGCTCTCTTTCCATAAGCCTTTTGAAATATTCAAATACCTAGTGGGGTGTAAAAGGTGATAAATCTCCACACACCGACATGGTGCATTGCCCTAACGAGATATAATCTATTTACCTACCTACTGAGGAGACCTATATACCTACATACTGGGAGGGGGTCTATAAACCTACCTAATGGGGGGCCTATAGAAGAACGATGGGTAACTCCCCATCCCCTACTACAGGTACCTGGCTTTTCTGTCATAGAAAATTCAGTTGCTGTGGGGATGCTTTCCTGTATAAATCCCCATTAGGAAGGGAGGTATATAAATCCCCGGTAGGTAGATATATGGGTGCTGGAAAACTGAAGATTTCAAAATATTTGTGTGGTAAATTCTGCATAGCCGAGTGGTGGCCAGGAGAAGTCATCATGGTGGTCTGGGCCGGATGGAGAAGAGAAGGGAAAGTGAACAACTCCGATCAGAAAATAAGTCACCTAGAAGTCATTATATGTACCTGCAGTGTAATCACTTATATTTCTGCAGAGCACCTACATACAACTAATATCTGCTACTATATGGTCACTTAATCCAAAATACCAACCGCATATAATATAACATTGAGGCCTACAAACATTGTAATGCCACCACATATTAACCCCTCTCATATAACAATTGCATAACAAACCACAACAAATCGAGAGTATTGGGTATAAAAATCACAATTTTATTATATAACAATTTCTAAAATCCAGTGCAAAAGAGTATATTGTGTGTACGTAAAAATCCAAAAGAAAACAGGGAGGTACAAAAAAACACACACCAAGGGAAATGTGGTCTATATGTAATATGCTATATATAAAGATAGGTAAATGACCATGATCAAACACCAACATCAAGGCAACTACACTAGTAGTACCATCCTATAAGTATGTGGTAGCATAGTAATGAACTGCATTAGTCCCAAATAAGGTGGAAAAGGTGCCGTGTCTGATCTTACCCAGGTGGGCTGTTGTCCTCCCGTACCCCAACGCGCGTTTCGCGTGTAAATAACGCTTCCCCTGAGGAAGCGTTATTTACACGCGAAACGCGCGTTGGGGGTACGGGAGGACAACAGCCCACCTGGGTAAGATCAGACACGGCACCTGTTCCACCTTATTTGGGACTAATGCAGTTCATTACTATGCTACCACATACTTATAGGTTGGTACTACTAGTGTAGTTACCTTGATGTTGGTGTTTGATCATGGTCATTTACCTATCTTTATATATAGCATATTACATATAGACCACTTTCCCTTGGTGTGTGTTTTTTGTACCTCCCTGTTTTCTTTTGGATTTTTACGTACACACAATATACTCTTTTGCACTGGATTTTAGAAATTGTTATATAATAAAATTGTGATTTTTATACCCAATACTCTCGATTTGTTGTGGTTTGTTATACTATATGGTCACTGTATGGCATTAATATACGTCTTCAGAGCCTGTGCACAACTGATTGTCACATGTGGTGGTTGCATTTTGTCATAGTTTGGCAGTATTATTTGATCCTTAAGTAGTATTTTTATTGTTTTTTGGTTTTGTAGGATTTCTTTTTTAGTAACAATCATTCATATGGTAGATTTGCTTCATGTATAGGTGTATTATTTGTTAACTGTTATCTATAAGGTATTACACTGTCATACGTAGGTGAGCGCTTTTGAAAAAGCTAATTTTTCAGTGCTGCTTTTCATTGTACAGTGACTGCTGAGGTCTATGTGGAATATGCATAAAAATAGTGACAGGAACATAAGTTTTTTCTCTGTAAAAATACATGCCACAGTTCACAATGTGGCATGAAATGCTGTGTGAATGCAGCCCTGCTAAGCAAAACTTAACACAAAGGGCCCGGGCCCCAGATGTTTTAGGACCCTAACAATGCCCCTGCCCTGTGTACACCTACCTAAGTACTGGAGGAGCCCTATATACACCTACATAAGTACTGGGAGGCCCTATATACACTTACCTAAGTACTGGGGCGGCCCTATATACACCTACCTAAGTACTGACCGGGAGACCATATATACAACTACCTAAGTAATGGGGGATCCTATATACACTTACCTAAGGACTGAGGGGGGCCTATATAAAACTAATTAAGTACTGGGGGCCCTATATACACCTACCTTAGTACTAGGGTGGAGTCCCTATATACAGCTACCTAACTACTGGGGGGAGACCCTATATACACCTATCTAACTACTGGGGGGCCCTATATACACCTATCTAACTACTGGGGGGAAGAGATCCTAAATACACCTACCTAACTACAGTGGGGAGTGAGCCCTATTTACACCTACCTAACAATTGGGGGAAGACCCAATATACACTTACGTACCGAACTACTGGGGGACAGTACATACCTACCTACCAACTGGAGAACTATGTACCTACTTACCTATGGGGGGCACTATACACCTACCTACTGGGGGTCCCTATATACCTAACTACTTGGGGGGCCCTATATTTTTACACAATACAGAGAGCCCTTTATTCCTACTTACTAGAAGGGGCCCTATATACCAACTTATCTACTGGGGGACCCTATGTGTAGATGCTTCTTTAAGGTAGGTTAGACCCTAGAAATTGATCAGATAAGTAGGCAGTCTCTTTCTATTAAGTAGGTAAAGTCCCCCGTCAGTATAGGGTTGACCTCAGCTACTGATTGGGGGGGGCTATATCCTAACCTACTGAGGGGAAGCCCATACTGAAGGGGTTTTTTACTTACTTAAAAGAAGCTCCTGCCGGGACATCAATTGTGCAGGCTCAGAGCATAGTTAGTGTAAACTTAATCAAAGTCACCGACAACAAGATCACACTTTATATGTAGATATATTATATATATATTATATATATATATATATATATATATATATATATATATATATATATATATAAATATATATACACATATATAGATATATATATATATTGTGACAGGGCAACTACAGGTAGTTACCTAGTTCTGCCACTAGGTGGAGTTATACTCCCCATGTTCCAGGCCACATTTTGGATAGGGCTCAGGAGTCCTATAAAAAGCCGGGTCTTTCAGGTGTACAGGGGGGCGTGGTCTGCTAGCTGGTAGTGCAGCAGAGGAGCCGGAGAGAGGTTCTGGTCCCCGGAGGCTTGAGGGAAGCCGTTACTGTACTGGAAAGTGCAGGATGTGTGATACTGGACATTAGGTCCAGACAATGTGTAGAGAGGGAGCTCTATGTTTAGTTAGTGGCCAGACGGCCGAGGATTTTATTTATGTGTTTGTTCTGAGTGCTATGCTGTAAACCTGTGCTGCAATAAAACAGGCGGAAGCCCTAAAGAAGTCTTTGTTGGTGTGCCCTTCGCTTACCAAAGCGGCGATCCCGTGAGCTAAGTACCCCCAGGACGGCCCAGAAGGGCATCCAGACGAGAGCAAGTCGTTACATATGGTGGAGGATGCGATGGGCATAATTGGCACAACCGAAGTGGTGAAGTGTTAGCACGAAGTGTGCAAGATTTAAAGGGCCAGAGGCCTAATTGTGAAGCAGTGCATCAAGAGACTGTTACTGCGGCTTTAAAATGTATTTATTTTTGCCATGGAAGAGCTGCTTGCTCAGTTGGTACAGATGAAGTCTGCAGAGGAGGACTTGAGGGCCCGAAGAGCGGTGCGGAGGGCGATGTGGAAGATGGCCGCAGAGGAAGACGTGGAGGCCTTTCTTGCAGCTTTTGAGCAAGTAGCGCTCAGGAAGAAGCCCCCACAGAGCGGGGCGGAGCCCTGGGCCCTATCTGACGGCAACCCCGGGGGGGTTTTTACTGCGAATGTCCCTGGGGGCACAAAAGATCCCGAAAACAATAGACACATTTGGCATTTATGGTTGTTAAACAGAACTGTTTGCATAAGAGGATGCAGAGAAACCCAGGTGGAGGGGCTGTTCCCGAGGGTAACCAACTGATGGTGTAAGGATCCCTAAGGTCGAAGGTTTTCGGAGCGGATGTCCTGTGGCCGGAGGCCTAGTCGTCCAGCAAAAAAGGGGTTTTCCGTCTGGAAGACTGCATTAACTGCGGGGACCTGCATGCCCCCGTTGCCACGGGCCCAACCTGAGGGTCGCTACCACCCCCCCCAGCAGATAAAACCCATGTTGGAATCCCACGGTGGAGAGATGGCTCCGGTCCCCTCTCGGGGAGGAGGCCGGAGGGGTTTCGCGCTGCAAGCCCTGGAGTAAAGGTAATGCAGCCCAACCCGGGCTGACATGGACATCAAGGAGAAGCCCAGACTGCTCCCAGAGGCCATACCCGGTGTGCAGCCCCGTCATGGCCCGGTAAGCGGCCCCACTTGGGTGTATTGCGGGTGACACCTGGTTGGGATCCCAGG
The DNA here is from genome assembly GCA_025379985.1 of Phyllomedusa bahiana. NCBI lineage: Eukaryota > Metazoa > Chordata > Amphibia > Anura > Hylidae > Phyllomedusa > Phyllomedusa bahiana. The sequence goes on from JAODAL010000713.1 coordinate 163,718, forward strand.
GGGGTTTGTCCCCCAGGTGGGACCATGCAGAGGCCCAACTGATGCCTGACAGGTAAAAAGTGCTGAGGAGCAGGGACTCGGGACTGTGTACTCATTTTTCCCCCATCTGCTTTCCCTGTGGGGAATAGTGACCTTTTTCAAACTGTATTGAATAATTGGCAGAAGAAAAATTATCTGTTTTAGTGGTGATGCACAAAAGTTATGCGGGGGGAATAGCAGCATCAACAAAGTAGCTCCAGCTACTGCACTGTTGAAAAAGTAATATGGTGCTGAGCTATCGAAAGGGAGTGTGTTCCCCTGGGTGTGTGAAAATTTGGAGACAGGGGTTTTAAACTACAGGCCCCGGAGGGTGGTGTGGTTGCCCCTGCAAAAATGGTATCTCCTAAACCCTTCTGCTGAAAAAATATGAGTGTGTGTGCCCTGAATTTTTCTGTGTGAAGGCCCGGAGCCCAGCGGTGGGGTGTCTGCCGTGACCCCACGCACGTGTGTACTGAGGGGTAGTTGAAGTCGCAGGTAATGCGGGCCCGGGATTGTGGCCACCATTTTCTGTGGAATACTTTGGGTTTCCAGGGAGGACTTTTCTTGTTTTTCGGGTGTGCAGCCGGGGGGGGAAAAAGGGAACGGGGGGGAGAATGCTGGGAAGGTTTTGCACTCCAAACAATGTGTGGGGGAGATAATTTTTAAGGGTGTGTCCAGACTCTGGTAAAAGATCTATGCCTGATGAATGAGCCTCAGTATTGTAGAGAAAATGTGTGCTGAGCCTGTAAAACTACGATTCACTTGCCTCAATGGTTGCGTTTTGCCAGTAGCTTTTATGCCGGGTCACAAAGATGCAGTGGGGAAGGAGGGAGCGCTAGACCCACGAGCTGGGTGTATGCTGGCCCCCGTGAGGGGCAAGTGAGCGGGTGTAAATCCCCCAATGGAAAGAAGTCCCTGGTTCTGAGGTAGTGAGACTTTTTTCCTTACAGGTGTGGAGAATAATTTAAAACGATCTCAGAGGTATTTGCCCTGTGGTTTTGGATGAATGCAGAGGGGAACCCTTTGCAGCAAGAGGCCCCACTAAACCTCCGGGGTAAAAAGGTGACTGAGTTGCCTAATTAAACGGCCAGGGGTGTATGAGGGGGAGAATATAAAGATAGAAATCGGGGGGTTTTGACTGATGTCCCATGTATAAAAGTGTCCACCTTGCCTCCAGCTCTTTGTAAAATTTTATGTGGGGCAAAAATATAGAGTTCCCGTAAAGCTGAAAGCTCTCTTTAAAATGGTTATAGGGGATGTGAAGGAAAAAACCCCCACCCAGTGATGCAGAGTGTTCTGTAAAAGCGCCAGTGAGAAGTGTAAGGAGAAGATATCCCCTGTCACGGGGATGTGCAAGGTAAGGCCCCATGGCCCAAAATTTGTAGGGTTGCCCAAAGGGGACGTAAAACCCTTGGGAGCCTGCTGATTGTGGGGAAATTTGTAAAGGGAATAGCATTGTTTGTGGCCCCTATAGTGAAATTTTAAGCCTGCAAAAGAGGGGCCCCCCCAAAAAAAACGCCCGTTAAGGGCTATAAAACTCAGGTGGTACCAGGGGGCCCCCTAATCGGGGAGGGTAATGCGTGAAAGGGGGGAACAGACGTGAATGTGGTCTTCCCCTGGCTGTAAGTTATAGGGATGGAGGACAAGTGAGTCCTAGACATTAGAAACCCACCGGTAAGGAGGGGTGATTGATCGCAGACCAAGAGGTAGTAGGGGTTTGGTCGGTTGGCCCCTTTAGGCCATGGGGTAGCAACCCCGAGAGGGGGGCTGTCACTGGCTTTCTGTGTGTAGTGTTTATTGGGGGACAACCAGGGGCTTTTGCTTATAGGAGACCCCAAATTTGTGAAGACACGCCCAGTGGGCCCCCAATGCCAAGGGATTTTGTATGGGAGAAGGCTATAGGCAGGTAGTGCTGGGTTGGAGTTACAAAATACTCCCATGAAAATCAGCAAGTGGGGTGAAGGTGGTGAATCCCTTTCAGTAGAGCCCTACATACGTCAGGCCCCCCTGTAGTAAGTCGCAGTAAAAATGTCGCCGCCCCATTATTTTTTTTTGGGGGCTTTGGGATGAGCCCAAGCTGAGCGGGGGTTGGACAAAGTAGTCTCTTCCCCCCCCGATGATTAGTGGGGATGTTGCCGTGAACAGGTAAAGGAGGAAAAGGGAATGGGAATGTATGGGATGTCTCTGTGCTGTCCAGCAGAATCAGGTGTAGTCTTGGGGTTATGAAACGTGGGGGGAAAAGGGATTTTCCCCGGGGAAAAGTGCGTGCTTCCCGGAGGGAAACAAATGCAATATAAAACTGTGTGAGTCAGATTCCTCTGGAGTTTTGATCCGGAGGAAGGTTTGCGAGGTGAAAAAAACTTACGGGTTATTCGGGGGGGGGGGTATGTGACAGGGAATACAGGTAGTTACCTGTTCTGCCACTAGGTGGGTTATACCCCCTGCCAGGCCCCTTTTGGGTAGGGCTCGGGAGCCTAAAAAAGCCGGGTCTTTCAGGGAAAAGGGGGGCGTGGGCTGTATGGGAGTGAGCGAGGAGCCGGGAGAGAGGTTCTGGTCCCGGAGGTTGAGGGAAGCCCTTACTGTACGGAAAGTGCAATGGTGATAGGGCTTAGGTCCAGACAATGTGTAAAGGGGCTCTAGTTTGTTAGTGGCCGACGGCCCAGGATTTTATTTAGTGTTTGTTCTGGTGCTTGCTGTAAACCTGTGCTGCAATAAAACAGACGGAAGCCCCAAAGAAGCTTTTGTTGGTGTGCCCCTTTGCTTACCCAAAACGGGCTCCCCCTGAGCTAAGTACCCGGACGGGCCAAAGGGCGCCAGACGGGCAAGTCGTTCAATATATTATTTATATTATTTATATATATATATATATATATATAGTGCTGAGTACCGTTCCAAGTAAATGATCGCCCCCACCCCACTAACACGAGATCGCGTGGTAGTCATGACAGCCAGAGGCCTAAAAGAAGAAAGTGTTGGATCTATTTACATTACCCTTTCCCCTGCTTAGACAGAGCCATTTTTTGTTATAGTAGTGCAATATCTCATTAATACAGAGCAATGTATAAGCGATCACAGCCCTGGGGGGACTACATGTAAAATAAAAAAGATTAAAAAATGTAAAAAAAAAAAAATCTAAAAGTTCAAAATATCCCCCTTTTGCCATTTTGCAAATAAAATGTAAAAAAATTCAATAATTGATATTTTTCAGGGTTTTAAAAGTCCTTATTTAAACTTTTATAATTTTTCCATAAAGGTAACGCAATAGAAGGAAAAACATCCCGAATGCCTACACTGCCTTTTTTTGGTCACTTTAAGTCCCCAAAATATTGCTATAAAAAGAGATAAAAAAAAACTATACTTTAGCCTGCATACCTATAAACCTACTGAGGGGCTACTTAATGGGGAATTATATACCTAATTACCCACTGAGTGGATCTTTATACTTATTGATGGGGAAGGCAGAAGCGTTGAATATATAAATTGTTTTTCTTTTTTTCCCGCTGCCTGGCCCCATTTAGAATGAAAATTCCTAAATTTGACACCTTTAAGAGAAAAATCTCCCTGCCGTTAACACAATCCTTATATGCAAGAGGGAACCCGTTGTTAAAAAAATAAGGGGGCCACACCCTTGTCCGGGTTGAGGGGGGCCCAAAGGTTTGCACCAGGACACGAGCTTTAGTAGGGCCCCGTATGGGGGATTTTCCCCCTTCTTTTGGTGGCAAAAAATAAGGCCCAAGTTTGGGTTCGGGGCATTAAATGTGTTAGGAGTTAATATTTTTTTAATTAAATTTGCAGGGGGACAAGTTGTTTTGGCCCGGAGAAAAACATAATGGTGGTATGGACCTTTTAAAAAAAAAGAGAAAGGAATTGTCACTTGGAATATGCTGTTCAGTTCTGGGCTCAGTTTATAGAAAGGTGTGGGAGCTGGAGAAAGTGCAACGACGAGAAAACCAAACTAAAAAGGGGAATTGGATCTTAGTTTTGAGGAGGGTTAAAAAAAATTAAATTTTTAGCATTGAGAAAAAGGGGATGGGGAGACAGTTTATTTTTTTATAAAAAATAGAAATGGCCCCCACAAAAAGTATGGGGAAAACATTTCATGTGAAACCCTAAAAGAAAAATTAATTCCCTTGCTAGAGAAAAAAGGGGTTCAATCTTTAAGGAGAAAAAACCTTCACTGTGAGAACTGTAAATTGTGGAATAGCTGCAGAGGACGGGGACGCAGGAACAGTTTGTGTTTCAAAAAGACTTGGTTTACCTAAACTAAAAATATTAATATAATTAGCTGTATAAAATTCTGATCCAATGTGGAACTCGGGGTCAGAAAATTAAAGCAGATTGGTTCTTGTTAGGTTTCAAAAAATTCCTTTAGTAGGGAAAACTAAGCTTAAAAAAACCTTATCTCCTCTCTTACCCCATTTTCCCCACCCTTGGGTTTAACGTGATAGACATATGTCTTTTTTCAGAAACACTACTGTAACTATTTAAGAAAAGACATCACCTGTGAGTCTCTAAGTGTAACTGCACTGTAATCTCTTATGTATGCACAACCTGTGTACACTGGTATGTAGCACTATATGGTCACTGTATGGTGATAAAATATGGTCTGCAGAGCCTGTGTACAATGGTATATATCTCACATGGCACGTATTGAGGTAAAAAAAAGTTACAAGCCTTTGTAATGGGACTACACTATTGGTTCTTTATGGCAGTAATAGTGGTCTTAGTGTAATGGTTTATATTCAGTAACAGTACAATGGTTCTATGTAGACTGTTTATGGTGGTGATATGTGGTGATGATGTGACGGTATTACTAGGTGCTTGCATATTGTTGTTGTTGATATATTGATTTTGGCAGTAACAGTATGATGGTATAAGTCATTATGTGGTGGGGATATCTGCGGTATTATTTGGTCCAGGTATATTGTTGTTATTAGTAATATCGACCTTAGTAAACTGGTTTGGTCAGTAATATTATGGTGGTATTAGTCACTAAATAGTGGTGACATACACCGATAATGTGGCCCTTGTACTGACCCATGGAATACAGATAACATGTAAATTACACTGTTTAGTGTAAACTCCAACAAAAACTACGAAACTACACCTATTGGCCCTGATACAATGGTATTTTTATTCAGTCACAATTTTACATTATCATCTTTTCACTGTCTTATTATACTGTATTATGGTATTGTATAGTCAATGTACAGCAGTATTATCTATATAGTTGAATTACTGGTCATTGTATTACAGTGTTATACTGTTACTGGACGTTGTTGTAGCCTTGTTAAAATTAAGTCCTTCAGAAACAGCCTTACAAATACAAAAGAAATACGTTACCACCAACTCATTGCTCCACAAAACAAATCCTGACGTACTCGTGATCATATACTCAGAAGCAGCTTATGTGTGTTTTTATGAACAAAACACGGATGTAAGAGAAAAAAACTCTTTCCTATGAATCTTAATAGTTCCCATCAGTTCCCATCCCATCATCTTTGTCTTTTATTTCTGTATAATGACTGAGTTCCTAATTAGAAATTCAGTTCTACGATTAGAAAGAGGTCAGTACAGTATGCGCAGGAAGCAGGATCAATGGCTCTGCAGTGCTTAACTGTGAAAGACTTTGGTGATATTCAGAGCAGGAATTATCTTGATCACAGTTCTCACAGGCTTATTCCTTATCACACAAAGCTCATTCATTGTGTCACCAATCATATACAAGGTTTATTCAATATAATAGACTAGGCATTACAAAGTGGTTCGGATTCCTTGAAAAGGGTTGTTTAGTGGAAATAAAGCAAGTTTATTGAAGAAACATATATAGTGCAATATAATATAAATATGTTTTCATGTAGGGAAACCTCAGGGTACCGCTAATTGCACTAATTGCATATGTACGTATGAAGATGTGGTTGGAATAGTTATGTAAAAAAATGCAGTGCTATAAACAGCTAAATACACAATTTAAAGGGGGTTTACCACAAAGTAAAATTGATGTGGGAAGCTTTCAAATTAAATAATAAACATTTTCACCATTGATCATTATTAAAAATTCTGTACCATTTTTAGCTTCTACTTTACTGATTCATAGTGTAGAGCTCATCTCCAGGGGATACAGCCAGTGACGAGAGCTATTCAGTCCTGGCTGCACATGCTCAGACATCACCTCTCCTCTCAGACAGCTACTGTCAGTCTCTTCCCTGCTTAGTAATGACACATTCACTGATGAGCGAGTGTTCAACCCCAGGTGCTGTCATTCTACTCCTGTCTTCTGTACTTCTTAGTAATTATTCAAATAGTGCAAATAAATAAAAAGAAACCTCAATTAGGTATGTGCATTGAGAAAAAATCCATGTGCATAGTACCTGCAGGGATATGAACCTAGGACTCCATTCTGTAAGACAGAAGTGCTATCCACTCTGCTAACTTGTAGCTACTCACAACTCTGTACATAAACAGACCTTTGTTTGACTAGAGTGAGCACACTGTGAGGAAAGGAATTGTGATGTCAGCCTGCTGGGTCACACGATATGTAGTTCAAACTAATCATACACACCCTCTTTTGACCACACTGAAAGCTGAAACAGATCAAACCAGGCTTGAAGTGCTTTTGTGGTAAAACCCCCCTATATATCACAGAGCTCAGCTTCTCTCCATTATTATATAAACCTATATATCACAGAACTCAGCTTCACTCCCTCTATCAAATAACCCTCTATATCAGATGGATCTGATGCTCTCATCTCTATAATTTCTCACTATATATTACAGAGCTCAGCTTCTCTCCTCTATCATATAATCCTATATATCGCAGGGCTCAGCTTCTCTCCTCTATCATATAACCTTATATATCACAGAGCTTAGCTTTCTATCATATAACCCTATATATCACAGAGCTCAGCTTCTCTCCTCTATCATATAACCCTATATATCACAGAGCTCAGCTTCTCTCCGTTATCACATCCTGCTCTTAGAAAGAGCAGCATAAACCACCTGACAGATTCCCTTTAAACATTAAGGGCGACATGTATGAATCGGAGCGCGTCGGAGCGCATGTTCTCGACAGCTTTCTGGCGAAATTTGCGCCTCATGTCTGTCGGCGCCGGGGTGTGCTCATACATGCGGTGTAAAGTCCGTCGCGCCTCGTCAGTGTGTTAGGCGCAGTGCAGGACTTAGGCGCAGTGTGGGACTGCGCCTAAGATTCGCCGCCCGACGTAGTGCACTCATACATGCCGTGTAAAGTCCGCCTCGCCAGTGTGTGAGGCACAGTGCGGGACTTAGGCGCAGTGCGGGACTGCGCCTAATATTCGCCGTCCGAGGAGGTGCGCTCATACATGCGGGGAAAAGTTCACCGCGCCTCGCCAGTGTGTGGGGCGCAGTGCGGGACTTAGGCGCAGTGCGGGACTGCGCCTAACATGTATTCCGATTCGAGACAGGCTGGAAATCAGCGAGAAATCATTAAACATGTCCGTGCGGCATGGAGTATGAATCAAAAAATCTCCTTTATTAGGTGTAAAACATTATCTGAAAAAGAGCTCAAACCTCCTAAATAAATACATAAATAAAATCACTTTCCAAAAATCAAGACCCGCGCTACATCGGGAATTTGGATATTGAAAATTGCCGGGAAATACAGTAATTCAAATTCTGTAAGCTCTACTCATTGGTCGGCAGAAACCAGCCAATCAGAATAGGATAATACTCCCGAAGTTGTACCGATGTGTATATAAAATGAACAATGATATGGGGGTAACGAAAAAAAAAAATTCAATAAATTCATTTTTATTTCTTTATTTTCGTTAGTCAATGATCAATAGTATGGGTGTAACGAAAATAAAGAAATAAAAATGAATTTATTGAATTAATATTTTTTTTTTCGTTACCCCCATAATATTGTTCATTTTAAATAGAGATCGGTACAACTTCGGGAGTATTATCATTTTATTTTGTTCACGTACAGTTTTATTATAGATTGCATTAGAAAACCCATAAGAGCGTCGCTCGCTCTCCCATTGGTCCAAATAACTGCGCCTCTTTTAACTTAGCCAATCACAAACAGAGCTCGCTCTGCATTTCTTTTCCCATAGAACTCTATGAGAAGGTAGCTCAGCCGCTGATTGGCTAAGCAGGACGAGCCCCTCTTCCCCCCAACCAATCACAGTACGAGAATATTTCCCATAGACAGTAATAACTTTTAGGGCGCGCTTCTATCGTGCCCTTCTTGCTCCACTCAAAATAGATGCACTACATATGATTGGTGGATTCATATCTGCCGCCTGGGCTCAACCAATCAGCTCTTTTCTGCCTTTTTTTTACTGTATTTTGAACTGTCCCGCCTTTTCATTTGATTGGTCCATACTTCTCCATAGCTTATAATGGTTCACTGTCGCTCCTATTCTAATTGGTTGGTTTCTGCCGACCAATGAGAAGAGCTTAAAGAATTTGAATATCTGTATTTCCCGGCAATTCTCTATATTGCAATTCTTGATGTAGCGCCGGTCTCGGCAACAAACTCGTTGTTAGGGATTTGATTGATTTATGTTTATAGAAGGTTTCAGCTTTTTTTCAGATAATATTTTACACCTAATAAAAATTTATTTTTTTAATCATACTCCATGCCACACGCCGCTGAGAGCCGAGATTTCATTGCCCCGATCTCTCCATTGACTACAATGGGACAAAGTAGCTCGCGCTCTGATTGGCCGGGATAGCCAAGCCCCCGCTAGCTCAACCAATCAGCTCTTTTCTGCATTTTTACTGTATTTTGAACTGTCCAGCCTTTGAATTAGATTGGTCAAGATTTCTCCATAGGTTATAATGGGTCCCTGTCGCTCCTATTCTGATTGGCCAGGATTGCCAAGCCCCCGCTAGCTCAACCAATCAGCTCTTTTCTGCATTTTTACTGTATTTTGAACTGTCCCGCCTTTGAATTTGATTGGTCAATACTTCTCCATAGGTTTTAATGGGTCACTGTCGCTCCTATTCTGATTGGCAGGTTTCTGCCGACCAATGAGAAGCGCTTACAGAATTTGAATTACTGTATTTCCTGGCAATTTCCAAGATCCTAATTCCCGATGTAGCGCCATTCTAGATTTTTGGAAAGTGATTTTTTTATTTTATTTTTTTTTTAAGGTTTGAGCTCTTTTTCTGATAATGTTTTACACCTTATAAAGGCGATTTTTTTTGGAATCATACTCCATGCCGCACGGAGCAGAGAGCCGAGATTTCTGTTGCGATCTTCTATATGTTTCCTCTCATGTTACGTTCTCGCTTCACTTCGCCTCGGCCGGATCATTTAGACCAGAATCAACCAGGTCTGCCTGTCGGAGCTGGCGAGCGCTACAGTGTGCCGCACTTTGCAGAGCCGCGATCATACATGCCTCGGACTATTCGAAAGCGCCGCGTCCCGCCCCAAAACACATACATGTCGCCCTAAGTCCAGACGGTTTCTGTGCAACAAACTGCACAGGCCATCTTAGTGACACAACACACATAGGAAATCAAAATGCCATTTCACATCTTGGATGAGTTAAAGAACGGAAACCAGAAAAACCGACATGCAGGTCCGGCATTTACTAGAAATTGCTATGCTTATTGAACTATTTCCTACCCTACATGGGCAAATTAGAGGACACTGATCATAAAAGAGGGCATACCAACCCTAGGACCATGCAACCCTTATCCCGTACTTCAATGTAATATATTCTGCTGCACACATTTCATCTCAGTTAAAAGAACAAATATATGATTGACAGAGGCACTGACTTTAAGGCCGTGTTCACATGGCTTATTCAAGTCGTAATTGCAGGACGGATCCTGCCCGCAATACGGCTTGAATAAGGGGCGGGGCCGGGGGCGCGGCGGGGGAGCTGCTCGCCGGCCCTATAGACAATGCATTATTTACGGCGCGTACGCGCCGTAAATAATGCATGTCACTTTCTACCCCCGCGGCGGATTCGCCGAGCGGGGAGGAGCGACGGAATCCACAGTTCTCTATGAGAACTGTGGATTACCGTAATGACAGGGACGGATTGGAGCCATACTGAAGCGCAAATCCGGCGCGCAGTACGGCTCCAATCCGCGGCCAAATTAGCCGTGTGAACAAGGCCTAAGGGCAAACAAGTCCAACTATTGCTGGAACTCTCACAGCTCACACTAGCAAAATAGTACATTTTTAGCCCCTTAAGGACCAAGCATTTTTTTATTTTGTTCAGTGTCACAAGCTGTAACTTTTTACTTTGCTGACGATATAGACATATAAGGGCTTGTTTTTTCAAGAAGAGTTTTATTCTTTAATGCACCATCTTCAGGGAAGTTAGAAAAAAAGCAGTAATTCCGCCACAGTTTTTTTGCATTTTAAATTCAGGCCATTCATCGTATGGTAAACGTACTGTGATAACTTTATTTCATGGGTCAGTATGATTATGGCAATATAATAATTATATAGTTGTTTTTTTATTTTTTTCAATTTTGCACAACAAAAATGTTTTATATAAAAAACTAAAATAGTTTGTTTATCTCCGTATTCTAAGACATATAATATTTTTATTTTTCTGTTCACAGATCTGTATGAAGGCTTGCTTTTTGCAGGATGACTTTTAGGGCCACATGTAGGAAAACGGTCTTGGTCTAAGACTTTTCTTGTTGCCCATAGCAACCAATCAGAGTTCCCCTTTCATTTCAGATAGTGCTCTGAAAAATGAAAAGGGCGCTCTGATTGGTTGCTATGGGCAACAAGAAAAGTCTTAGACCAAGACAGTTTTCATGCATTCCCCCCTTAGTTCTTTTTGGCAACGTTGTTGGGTACCTAAGACTTTTTTTTGCTTCCTAATATGTTTTTTGGAAGAATATTAGCAGCAAATTGCAATTTAGACATTGTTTTTTATTTAATTTTTACGCTGTTCACCATGTGAGATAAATATTGTGATCATTTTATAATTTAGGCCTAAAACTGACCCAAGAGCCTTTCATAGGTCCCAAGTGACCAAGAAAATCCATCAGTTCCCTGTGAGCACACTGCAGGGGGTGCCAATGGGATGAGAAAGGGCACAACCTCCCTCTAAAACCACTTGATGCAGTGGTCACTATTCACTGTGGCAGCCAACGGGTTAAATAGCTCAGATCTGAGGCATGTTCACATTTTGCCATTAGAATAGAGTCCCCGACTTTCAACAGACTCCTGAGCCCTTGCTTCATTCAGGACTGGGCATGGATGCCAGCTCATTTTTGCCCCAATGAAAAAAGATGTATCGTGGTCCTTAAGGGGTTAAACCACTTTTTGATGCTGTGCGCTTGAGAAGAATTTTTTACTAATGGGCTCAACATTTTCAATTACAGGTGAAATATGATAATGGACTTCTAACCCTTAGGCCCCTGATGACATCTTAAGCTTCTGCATAGCCTTGAACATCCTCAGCCATAGTTTTACTTCTCCAGATGGCTAACCAGCTCTTTACTATCATGAAGAACATTGACTGTAACCTGGTAACATAATTGATTCCATGACACTTTGACTTGATGATATGTCTGTGCCCCACTTGGTTACCAAGTTGGATATGATTATTTTGTGGCCTCTAGCCTTTTAATTTATTACCTCTTGTAAAGCCTTTCTCGAGTTTCTCAGCTCCACACTAAGAACTCAGATTCTATTACGTTGACCGTTATATACAGTATTCATTTGGACTTTTTGATACCTTTGTATATTGTTGGTCATAATTTGAGAAGTTTTTCCTTTAAACTATTAGAATCTAGAATAACCCTATTTTGGGTCATAAAGTTTCTCTTTCTTATTTTAGTTCTCTAAAGTAAATTCATTGTTCTCTTTATATTGGCCAAATACTAAGTTGAATCCTGTTTTGGGTCTTTCTATGTCTTTTTCTGGAGGAGTTTGCATCAAACCCAACATATTCTGATTGGTTAGTCCTGTCTATGTGCTTGTCTAGTCTTCCCTATCCCACTTCCCTTTTTTACTTTTAAACCTTCTCTTTCTTGTTCTTAACTAAATTTTTCTCGTACCACCTTTTTCTCCCCTCATCTTTCTGTCTTTGGCCCTACCCCTTACTCTCCTAATGGCTCTTCTTAAGATGTGGTCTGTCTTTTAACTTTAGAGGCTGAAACATTCCTCAAAAACACTCAAAGGGATAAGCAAAAAGATTGGGCCCTTAAATACATTTTAAGAAAAAATCATAGGGCCCATGGTTTGGTTAGACAATGCACCATTATTGTTACAGCTCAACTCATGGGGACAATATAGCAATGTACTCTTTTATAATGCTGTACATGCTCAATTCCTGTCCTCAAGACCCACCAACAGGTCATATTTTCAGAATCTCCCACAGAATGCACTGACAATAATTATATCAACTGTGCAGCATAATTAAATCACCTGTGCATTGCTAAGGAAAGACAGAAAACATGACCTGTTGGTGGGTCCTGAGGACTGGAGTTGAGAAACAATGCTGTACAACCTTGTGGTGGAAAATCTTGCAGTTATCTGAGAAAGAAATCTGATATACAAGGCATAACTATGGGTCCTCAGGTATAAACATTGTTTTTCTACCTAAATGATCTGTTTCTTTATTTCACCAAGCCCAACACAGAGGCATTTACTTTATCTATTCTATCCACTGAGGTAGAAACACCTGCTTCACCATTTTCTATATGGTTGGCACTTTCTTGTATATTTCTCAATTCTGTTTCTCACACAGCTGTCTGAGATCTAAACTCTCAACTACTATATGCTCCCCTCATAAAACAGGTGACTAAAGACTAAGGGGGACATGTATGAAAATTATCTCGGTCTAAGATTTTTTCTTGTTGCCCATATAAACCAGTCAGAGCGGCACTTTAATTTCATATAGTGCTCTGAAGAACTAAAAGGGGAGCTCTGATTGGTTGAAATGGACAACAAAGAAAGTTTTAGACCTAAACAGTTTTCTTACATGTCCCCCTAATAGAGTACAGATAAAAAAATGAATGTAGTATTGACAAATATATTTTAGACAGTGCCAGTTGACTTACCTTTCATAACCACCTAAACAAAGCAATCAACAGTTTTGTCTGGGAGACACAGAAACCTTGAATTTGCCTGCAAACATTGAGAAGAGCAAGACTCCCAGATTTATAAATGCTATATGAAACAGCTCATTCTGGTCTGGTGCTATTTGACAGCTTCATGCGCCTATGAATTACTTCCCTTGGAAATGCTTGCCCAGGAGGATCTCTTGCACACACCTAAGTTCCTATCTGGATTTCTTGAACGTTCTATCATACATCTATAGGTCCTATACCTTAAATATCTGTTACTCCAATCATCCTCACCATCCTTCTTTCTCATTACTCAGGAGAAACCTGCCCTCTGGGCTTTAAAAGGACAAGGGATAAAAAAATGGTGGTCTCAGTCACTGCTTAAGAATGGAACAAAGCCTTTCTCCTACAGACCATGATGCCAACAGTTTACTCTGTGTATGATAAAAAAAAATCTATAAACTATAATCAAGATGGATCCATTGTCACACCATCTTACACAAAATATTTCTCTTAACTCCTAAATGATGTTGGCACTTCTAGTTTAGCTTCTACAGGATTCATACAGAGAAAAGTTGTCTGAGAGGTTTATGAACAAAATCTGTCTAATCTCAAAACATAAAATGCAAACATAATCTCAGAACATGTCCCTGCGAGTTTGAGTTGTGGCCCTTACCACAGATAGTATTGCTATCCACTATTCTTGGGTCTCTCTACCACAATAAAAAGTGAAGAAATCAGGCGATACCTTTTAGAGGCTAACTGAGTATATTTGATGCAAGCTTTCGAGAGTACTAGCTCTCTTCATCAGACATGATGTATACAAAAAACTGAAATTTCACAGACTTTTTATACACAAAAGACATGGATCTTTAAAGGAATTTAGAATCTTTAAAAATAACAAAATGCAATATAAGTGAAGAAGTCATTTACAACAGGTCAAGAAATAAACAATCTGGAAACTTGTGAGGCGTGACAGGAGGGATCAGTAATTGTTGCTCTTATCTGTTTGCTATCAGGTGTGATTTTTGACCCTCACATTTCACACATAGTTATAATACTACCACATTAAAAAGAAACTATACGTCTTCTCACAGCTGTCAGGTCAGTCATATTAGGCTATAATAATAATAATAATAATAATAATCTTTAGATAGCGCCAACATATTCCGCAGCGCTTTACAATTTGGAGGGTGTAGGTACAGACCAAAAGACATACATTGCACAATGAAAAGCTGCTTACAGATGAGACACAAGGTGTGAGGGCCCTGCTCGCAAGAGCTTACAATCTATTAGGGTGTATGGGTGAGACGAAGGGTAAGAAGAGCTAGATTTATAATGGTCCAGCCAAGTGACATAAATATGGGGTTGTTTTATGTAGAATTCTGATGGACCTGTCACCCAGACAGTATGTACAGTTAAGTGCCGAAAATGAGATGAGTGCACTAGGGAGTGAGGGGTGTGGATGGGGGTTAGCCATTAGGGGTTCTGGTAGGCTAGAGTGAGAAGATGTATTCTCAGGGCACTCTTAAAGCTGTGAGAGTTCTGAGTGTGCCTGTTCCAGAGAACTGGTGCTGCACGTGTGAAGTCTTGGAGATGGGCATAGGAGGTTCGGATAATTGAGGAATATAAGGCTATGGAGGTCATCTAGAGCTTCAGCTATTTTACTTTTAAATTACTTTATAAAATTCATAGATTGGCTGTCCAGTGACTATGAGGATACACATTATATTCTAATTTTCAATCCCCCTTATATTCTATGTCCTCCATTTCTTTCTCTCCTGCCTCATAACCCTTTTCACCCTCAATGAATGTCTGATTCCCATTTATATCTTTTGTGTATTAAAGTGAGGAGTGCCCTTCTGACTGCAGAAACTTTTTGACTGCAAATACTCAAATTCAGTCTCTCACAAAAATTAGTACACACCTCACATTTTTGTAAATTTTGTATTATATCTTTTCATGGGACAAAACTGAGGTATGACACTTTGAAACAATGTAAAGTACTCAGTGTACAGCTAGTATAACAGTGTAAATCTGGTTTGCCTTCAAAATAACTCAATACAGCCATCAATGTCTAATCTGCTGGTAACGAAAGTGAGTACATCCCTAATTGGTAATGGACAAATTGTGCCCAAAGTGTTAATATTTTGTGTGGCCACTATTATTTTCCAGCACTGATTTAACGCTCTTGTGCATAGAGTTCACTAGAGCCTTAAAGGTTGCAGTCTTCCTCTCCTCCGTGAAAACATCACGTTGCTGGTGGATTTTAGAAACCTTGCACTCATCCACCTTTCATTTGAGGATGCCCCACAGATGCTCAATAGTGTTTAAGTCTGGAGAGATGCTTGGCCAGTCCAGCACCTTTACCCCCATTTTCTCTAGCAAGGCAGCAATGGTCTTAGAGGTGTGTTTGGGGTCGTTATCATGTTAGAATACTGCCCTGCGGCCCAGTTTCTTAAAGGAGGGGATCATGCTCTGCTTTAGTATGTAACAGTTCATGGTGGCATTCATGGTTCCCTCAATTAACTGTAGCTCCCCACAGCCGACAGCACTCATGCAGCCCCATCCATGACACTCCCAGCACCATATTTGACTGTAGGCAAGATACACTTCCCTTTGTACTCCTAACCTGGGTGCTGCCACACACACTTGACCCCAACTGAACTAAATAAGTTCATCTTGTTCTCATCAGATCACAGGACATGGTTCCAGTAAGCCATGTCCCTAGGTTGCTTGCCCTCAGCAAAACCGTTTGCGGGCTTTCTTGTGTATAATCTTTAGAAGAGGCTTATTTCTGGAACTACAGCAATGCAGATCAATTTGATGCAGTGTGCAACATATGGTCTGAGCACCGACAGGCTGACTCCCCACTCCTTTACCATCTGCAGCAAAGCTGGCAGCTCTCATATGTCTATTTTAAAAAGACAATCTCTGGATCTCGAGCACATGCACTCAACTTCTTTGGTCAACCATGGTGAGGCCTGTTCTGAGTGGAACCTGTCTTGTTAAATCACTGTATGAGCTTGGCCACTGTGCTGCAGCTCAGTTTCAGGGTGTTGGCAATCGCCATCTTTATGTAGGGCAACAATTCTTTTTTTCAGATCTTCAGACAGTTCTTTGCCATGAGGTGCCATGTTGAACTTCCAGTTGCCAGTATGAGAGAGTGTGAGATCGATAAAACCAAATTTAACACACCTGCTCACCATTCACACCTGAAACCCTGTAACACTAATGAGTCACATGACATTGTGGACTGAAAATGGCACAATTTGTTCATTCTCACTTAGGGGTATACTCATTTTTGTTGCCAGCGGTTTAGACATTGATGGTTGTGTGTTGAGTTATTTTGAGGGCACATCAAATTTACACTGTGTGAGACAGTGACAGGCGACGTTATTGAGGGAAGATATATTTCCCCTAGAATGCTCTCAAATGTGACTATAGGGAGTGCATGGACAGATGAATGTCTCCGAGTGGCCTGGACTCGGTGAAGGAAAAGCCGACAGTTTTTGTGTATCAGTAATACTATGTTACTGACATGTTTAGTATAAGCGGCTCTAGTCCGCTTTTGTCCTGGTCGGCTTTTCATGCAGTGGTCAAAGAGCAGGGTGGGTGGCCACTCCCACGCACCAGGTAAGGCTGGTGTCAGGCCTATAAAGTCTGGGTCTGCAGGCCAGTGTGTGCTGCTGGTGGAAAGCTAAAAGCCATATTGTAAGTAGCATATGTTACTTGTGTGTTCTGGTTTCTGAACAGGGGCACTCAGTGTGTCTCTTGTGTGGTAAGGGCCATTACTTTGTTTAATTAGAGCTCAGCCGAGCAGGTTTTGTTTTGTACGGTTAGCCTGACATTAAGGCTGTGTTATTTTTGTTGCCATTCAAATAAACCCAGGCATAGCCTGGACTTGGACTTTACCTGCAGTGCCCCTGTCTCTGTCTGTCAAAGCCTAGGCTGCTACCTGAATGTTGATGCTAATCCTCCACAACTGTTACACAAGTTTGTACACTGACTATCTTACATTGAATCAAAGTGTCCCATATTCAGTATTGTCCCATGAAAAGATAATACAATATTTACAAAAATATGAGAGATGTACTCGATTCTGTGAGGTACTGTAGATTATCTCTTTATGCCATGACAGCAAGGCTAATAAGTCTATGATGGACACTTCTTCATGTTCATTTCAATTCTCTGTTCCTAAATATATTACATTGATTCTAAAAACTTTATTTATAGTATGGGCTATAGAAAACATATTGCATGTCATTGATAGTTATAGGTTTTACTTGTATTACATCTTTTTTTTACTGTCATTTTATTTAAAGAGATTTTATATTTTTTTTAAATATTTTCTACATCAGTAAAAGAAAATACTTTCAATCCTACAAAATGTTGCCACATTCCAATAACTAAAACATTTTTGTCTTTCCATCTGCATTTTTGTTTTTTGCAGGGTGACTTGTAGTAGATATGTTACTAAGGTAAAGACTGCAGTGACAAGGGGCAAATACCCCGAAACAGCTGTCTGCATCTGAACTTAACTGGTTTGGCTCAAATCCTTTTCACTTTTCAAAGCTCCTGCAAGCTACATTGTGAATTGAGGATAACTACATTCAATAGAGTGCGCTGTGGAGTTACTCAGCTCTTTTCCCATAAGCCTTTGCTTTATGCAAAACAGTCAGTGAGGTCTGATAGGCGAGTAAATCCTCACACCAACCAAGTTATTGGTGGCTCTCCTCAAGGAGAGATCTTTTCCCTTTGTAAGTTTTAAAGAGGGTGTCAAGAAATATAAAATACATTTTAATGTATTTGAAATTGATCCATACTTCACTTTCAGGTTCATTGCAACATAAAAAGGAAGCCCTTAAAGACATTATTAGTCATGTGCCTACACAGAAGGTAGGAGGGCAAGCTCCCTTTCAGTGTTGAAACAAAAGTAAAGGGGAACAGGATCAGTGCTGACAGTGGGAAATCAGGGCATCTATCAAACTTAAAGTATATTACTAAGTGTAGTCAGTTTTAATCAGATTAAAACAACTTTTTATCTAGTTGTAAAACACTTTAACTAAAAGCCTGAAAGAGAAATATTGTATTAGCTTATTAGAAATTACAACTTTTTTACATAGTACCTCAATTTTCACACACACAAAAGTAATTGGACAATTTACCGATAAGCAGGTTATTGGTCCACTGTGGCCTGTAACCTAATTATTTTATGACAGATTAAGGAGATAAAAGGTCTGGAGTTGATTCCAAGTGGTGCATTAGCATTTGGTAGCTGTTCATGAGAACTCTCAATGGAGAAGATTATTGATGATGTGACTGTGGATAGATATAGTAGGATGATTTCTGAAGTGTAAAGAGCAATACTTTCTGCTCAAATGCAATCAAATGCTGCAAATAATATAGGACAGCACTTCACAGTAGAAATGAATAATGATAAAAAAAATAGCACAACAGCAGCTCAGGAGCTTCTAAAGGCAAATAAATAGAATATTCTTCAATGACTCAGTCAGTCGCCAGACCTTAACTTGATTGAGCATGCATTTCCCTTGCTGAGGACAAAACTGAAGGCAGAAAGACCCAAAAACAAGCAGCAACTAAATCTAGCTGCCGTAAAGGACAGACAAAGCATCTCAAGAAAAAAGTCAACATTTGTTGATTTCCCGGAGTTCCAGACTCTGGGGCGTCATTGACTGCAAGCAATAAAAAATAATCCTGCTATTTCTAATTGTTAGTTTTTCCAACTCCTTTTGAGCCTGTGAAGATGTCTGTAAAAATTGGCTTTAATTCTTAAACAGTTAATGCAGTATTTTTTTTATGAAACCTCTTCAAATCAAGCTGAAAGTCTACAATTCAATTACCTATCAATGAGTTTCAAATCCAGTGTGGTAGTGTACAGAGGCTAAATTATGAAAACCATATCGCTGTCCAAAGACTTCTGGATCAAACGCAACAGTATGTGTCGTTTTTATTATTATTTTTTCATAGTAAAATATTGCATAAGAGAAAAGAATGAACATTTGTAATATGCTGTTCTCACAGTTCTTTTTTAGTTTTCTATATACCCCAGGGGACTTAAGTATGCAATCCTTGATCACTTTAGTATTACACTGGAATACGTATTGTAGTGTATAATGCTTGTCAGTGTTATACTGACAGGCAGTCCATTAGTCCTGCTATAGGTTCTCATAAGTGGCAGATTTTGGGCCTTTGTCAGGACCCAGTTGCCATAGCATCATTTTACACCAAACAATTACAATGTATCATACATGCCAACTCTCCCGCTTTTGGCGGGGAGTCCCGCTATTTGGGGTCCCCCCCCCCGCCCCCCCGGCTGTGTGGGAATTCCCCCCGCCGCCCGCAGCCCGGGGTGTTACTTTAAATACCCGCGGCGCTAGTGTAGCGCGGGGGCGCTAATCTGGCGCCGCCGGCCGCAGCTACAGGCGGGTGAAGCGGCCGCAGCAGCCGCTCACTCACGCGGCGCATCTTACTGTGCAGGGAGGAGGCAGGAGGGTGCGCGCTGTACATACAGATCAGCGTCGCAGGGGGTGTGACGCGCGGCTGCACTCACTCCCCCTGCGACGCTGAGGAGATCAGGCAGGAGATGTCTGGAGCTGCAGGAGCCTGGTGAGGTGAGTGACTTTTATTATTTTATTTTTGTTAGCTATAGAGGGGCATCCACCTGACTACAAAGGGGGCATCTACCTGACTACTGAATGGGGCATCTACCTGACTACAAAGGGGGCATCTACCTGGCTACTGAATGGGGCAACTACCTGGCTACAAAAGGGGGATCTACCTGGCTACTGAATGGGGCAACAACCTGGCTACAAAGTGGGCCACATCCAGGCTACAGAATGGGGCAACTACCTGGCGACTGAAGTGGCAACTACCTGACTACAAAGGGGGCACCTACCTAGCTACTGAATGGGGCAACTACCTGGCTACTGAATGGGGCAACTACCTGGCTACGGTATGGGGCAACTACATGGCTACAAAGGGGGAAATCTACCTGCTACTGACTGGGGCAACTACCTGGCTACTGACGGGGGCAACTACCTGGCTACTGAAGGGGGCAACTACCTGACTACAAAGGGGGCAACTACCTGGCTACTGAATGGGGCAACTACCTGGCTACAAAGGGGGCAACTACCTGGCTACTAAAGGGGGCAACTACCTGGCTAACAAAGGGGGCATCTACCTGGCTAACAAAGGGGGGCATCTACCTGGCTACAAGGGGGCATCTACTTGACTACAAGGGGGCATCTACTTGACTACAAGGGTGCATCTACTTTGCTACAAGGGGGCATCTACCTTCCTGTAAGGGGCAATACCTGGTTATGGGGGGCTACTACCTGGCTATAAGGGCATCTACCTGGCTTTCTTCCAAAGCCATTATGCAGTTAGGCGGAGTGGGTGTGGCTTTTTGAAGGGGCATGGCTACGCGCGCCGCCCTCTTCAATCTCCTGCTTTTCCATTTTCAAAAGTTGGCAACTATGCAATGTATGGATGTCAATGGGTTTACAAAGGAACCCACCTTCCCTTCCCCTGTCATATTCATTAATGGTTGTGACACCTAAGAGATTAAAGGGGTGTCCAGGACTTATCAATGCTCATTTTTTCACCGGGGTATGAGTAGAAATAGAAGAGAAGACTTATACTTGCCTCCCGGACGCTCCTGTTCACTCCCGGTTGCTGGTCCGTTCAACTAGGAAGTAAAGAGGGAACGTCCATTGTTCACGTGACAGCTGCAGCCAATCACAAGCCACAACATCACCTGCACGTGACCTCTTAGACCTGTAAATGGCTGGAGCTGTCACTTGAATGCTGATCTTCACTGCTTCATCCCGGGATGAACGCACCTGCAGCTGGGAGTGAACAGGACTGTCCGGGAGTCTTCTCTTCTATTTTTACTCATACCCCGATGGAAGAATGAGCATGAATCAGTCCCAGAACACCCCTTTAAAGTAGGGGAAAGGAATTTTCTCTGTCAGCCTATCAGTCGGGAATTTCATTGACAAATCTCTGGTCTCTAAGTATCATCTCCCGGAGTTTCGGCTTGTTTTTTCTTTCAGCAATGATGAATCCATCAGTGACTCTATTCAGTTCTACACTGAATGGCTGTTGCCCAGCAGATCACCCAGCAGGCACAACAAATCAACCAGCTGACCACCATGATGCAACTACCACTTGCGGTTCAGCAACTACCATCATTACCAGCTGCAACTCTTCCATCTACGGTGCCTGTAGCATCTGTCATTCCCAAGCTGCATTCCCTTGCTGACCAAGTACAACAGAAACCCTAAGGCTCTGTCTACACTGCACAGAAAAACGTCGTTTTTTCAGCGTTTTTCGTTTTCTAAAAACGCTGGAAAAACGACTGTAATCATCTCCCATAGACTTCTAATGTAAAAACGTCCTGCTGTCTATACTGAGCTTCTTTTTTCTGCTCGTATTTTTTACTGGTCGTATTTTGCAACATGCTCTAAAAAACGCCAGAGCAGGGCAGAAAATTTACTACAGGAGTCTATGGAAAGCGCCGGACGTCTTTTGGTGCATTTTTTGGCGCGTTTTCATGGCGTTTTTTGACGCGATTTTTCAATGAAAACCCTCCAGGAGACCCAAGTTCCACCTATAGTGGGTGTTAATAAAGGTTATACCTGATCAAATCTGCATACAAGTGTCTGCTGTGTCCTTTTTTTGTACCTTTTGTAATAAAATGATCATGCTTTGGCCGCTAACGTTTTTTGCGCAATTCATATATTTTTCGGTAAAAAAAATTTCTTTTTATGGATTTTGGCGTCACAATCCATTTTTTTGCGGATTTTGGTGCTAAAATCCTTTTCTTAACATATGTTGGCGCTAATAAAGTTATCTCGCTTCTAACGCCAAAAATAAGGTTTTTGTACGAATTTTGGCGCAAGAGTCCGTTTTTTTAACGGATTTTGATGCTAAAATCCTTTTCTTAACATATTTTGGCACTAATAAAGTTATCTCGCTTCTGACGTAAAAAATATTTTTTTTTACAGATTTTGACCCAAGAATCCTTTTTTTACGGATTTTGATGCTAAAATCCTCTTCTTAACATATTTTGGTGCTAATAAAGTTATCTCAATTCTGACGCCAAAAATACGGTTTATGGATTTTGGCCCAAAAATCCAATTTTTTACGGATTTTGGCACTAAAATACTTTTCTTTACAGATTTTGGCGCTTATAAAGTTATCTTGCTTCTGACGCCAAAAATACGATTTATTATGGATTTTGGCGCCAGAATCTGTTTTTTTTTTACAGATTTTAGTGCTAAAATCCTTTTCTTAACATATTCTGGTGCTAATAAATTTATCTCGCTTCTGACGCCAAAAATAAGTTTTATTACGGATTTTGGCGCAAGAATCCGTTTTTTTTACGGATTTTGATGCTAAAATCCTCTTCTTAACATATTTTGGCGCTAATAAAGTTATCTCGCTTCTGACGCTAAAAATAAGTTTTTTACGGACTTTTTTACGCTAAAATCCTTTTCTTAACTTTATGAGCGGCAAAATATGTTAAAAAAAAGTATTTTAGCGCCAAAATCTTTTAAAAAAATGGATTACTGCGCAAAAACTGTAAAAAAAACTTATTTTTTGCGTCAGAAGCGGGAAAACTTTATTAGCGCCAAAATCTGTAAAGAAAAGTATTTTAGTGCCAAAATCCGTAAAAAAAACTTATTTTTGGCGACAAAAGCGAGATAGCTTTATTAGCGCCAAAATCCTTAAAAATGCAGATCTTAGTAAAAAATTGAATTTAGGGCCAAAATCTGTAAAAAAAACGTATTCTTGGCGACCAACGCAAAATAACTTTATTAGCGGCAAAATCCATAAAAATGCAGATCTTAGCACCAAAATCAAAAAAAAATGGGCTTTAGGGCCAAAATCCTTTAAAATACATATTTTTGCCGACAAACAAAAGATAACTATATTAGCGCTAAAATCCGTAAAACGACTACAAGATCACATATAAATGCAGTAATGTGCTTTATTTACCCTTTTGTAGGGCGGAGTTACATACAATGGCTAAATTTATGCATACATTAAAAAAAAGACTTAAAGACAAGCAAAAAACGCTTGTAAAAAACATGCCAAAAACGCAAATCGCAGCAAAAAACGGCCGTTTTTTTTTAGCTGCTTTTGACAGGCAGTGGACAGAAAACTCAGTTTCATGAATGTTTTTAGTCATTAGTTTTCAGGTCGTTTTTTGTCCACTGCAGTGTAGACATAGCCTAAGGCCTGTTAGGGCTTCATCATGCAGTGCACCATACACGTGGAACTCATGGCTAGCTAGTTTCCCACAGAACATTCTAAGGTGGCATTTGTGGTCAGTTTCCTCACCAGGGAATATCTTGCATGGGCTACTCACCTTTGGGACAGGGATGAACCTGTGATTGCTAATCTCCACGTATTCCTGGATGAATTCTGCAGCGCTTTTGGGTAACCCATCTCTGTATCTTCTGCAGTGACTGCTCTGCTAGATATACATCAATGGGATTCGATAGTCAGACAATATGCCATAGAGTTTTAGACTCTGGCCTCTGAATTATCATGGAATAATGAGGCCCTATTAATCACATTCTGGAAGGGTCTTGCAGGTAGAATAAAAGATGAGCTGGCTGGTCGAGACCTTCTGTCAACTCTGAGTGATCTCATCCACATTGACATTCGGTTCACCAAGAGACAGAAGCAGCATCGCCAAGAACGCAAACTGGACCAGCCACACCACCTTCCCTGCCTTGCTCTGGTGTTTCAAAGGCCTACACTACCTCCACTAATGACTTACTCGGAAGAACCCATGAAGTGGATAGAGCCCACATGCCACAGCAAGAATTGGCCTTTTGACAACAGCAGAATCTTTGCCTCTACTGTGCTGGTCCTAAACACTTCTGTATGGACTGTCGATTGCGTCTGAGAAACTCTCGCACCTAGGCTAGGTGGGAGAGGCATCCTTAGGTGTGATTACTACCTCTCCACGTCTGACCATGCTGGTTCAACTCTGCAACTCATCTGGTGTCAAGCTCCAAACCTCCACTTTCGTGGATTCTGGATCAGTCAGGAATTTCGTTGACGCATCTCTGGTCTCTAAGTATCGTCTCCTGGTGATTCAGCTTATTATTTTTTCCAGTAACGATGAATGTCTCAGTGACTCTATTCAGTTCTGCACTAAACCTCTGAGTCTCCAAGTGGGGGCATTGCACAAAGAAAAAATCAAGTTCTACGTGTTACCCCGCTCCTCCTCTGCAGTCCTGCTGGAACTTCCTTGGCTTCAGCATCACGCTCCAGTGTCCAATTGGTAAACAGGTGAAGTCAACATTGGGAAAAAGACTGTCATTCCCAGTGTCTTGTGGTACCATGTCCGGTGCACACCACTTCTCCATTGACGTCATCCACTCCTCTGCTGGGGCTGCCTTCAACATATCATGAGTACGTATATGTCTTCTGCGAGAATCAGGCTGAGACCTGGTTGATTTTCTTCACCCCTGCTTTGACTATCGGGGTCTCAATAAGATTATCATGTTAAGAACTGATATTTATTGCCACTGATATCCAAGCTCTTTGACCGTGTGTGCGGAGCCAGAGTTTTCACGAAACTTGACTTGCTTGTGTGCCTAAAACTTCAAATTCATGAAGATGACGTATGGAAGACTGCCTTCAATACCCTTGACACATGTTTTGAATACCTGGTGACGCCTTTTGGCCTTTGTAACACTCCAGCCAGCTTTCAAAAATTTTTGAATGAGATCTTTAGAGATCTCCTGTACTCCTGTGTTGTCGTATACGTGGACAACAGCCTGATTTTTTTCACTTAGTCTTTAAGCTCATGGTGCCCACGTACGCCAAGTTCTGAGACCTACGGAGCAATCAACTTTATGCCAAGCTTGAGAAATATTTCTCTGAACAGACTAGTCTGCCTTTCCTTAGGTACATTGTCTCCAACAAAGGATTTCAGATGGATCCGGCCAAGTCGTCTTCTGTCCTGCAATTGCCACAGCCGGTCGGTCTACGGGCTATACAGTGCTTCCTGGGATTCGCTAACTATTACCGGCATTTTATTCCACTCTTCTCCACTGTGGTGGCACCTATTGTCGTGCTCACCAAAATGAATGGAAATCCCAAGTCCTGGCCAACCCTGGCGGAAGAAGCATTTGCCCATTTGAAGTCTGTCTTTGCCTCAGCTCTTATCTTGTCTAGGCCTGACCCTGGGAAACCCTTCTTCCTTGAAGTGGATGCCTCATCTGTGGGAGCAGGTATGGTCCTCACACAGAAATCCACAAGGGCAAAACTATCACATGCGTTTTGTTTTTTTCGAAGACTTTCTCCCCTGCATGGAGGAATTATACTATAGGTGATCAAGAATTGCTGGATATTAATTTGGCTTTAGAAGAATGGCATCATTTATTAGACGGGACTTGTCATGAGGTCAACATATTCAGCAACAACAAAAATCTGCTGTATCTTCAGATAGCACAGAGCTTGAATCCCTGGCAAGCCAGGTGATCTCTTTTCTTCTCCAGATTTGACTTCAGACCAGCAGACAAGAATATCAAAGCTGAATACTCTCTCCCATTCCTCTGATGTAGCTGACCTAGAATTCACATTTTCATGTTCACCCCACAAAAAAAAGAATAAAAAGTGATCAAAAATACATAAGACTTAAGCACCTTATAATGTTACCTATAAAACTGCAAACTCTCCTCCAAAAACAACCCATGGCACAGCTCCATTGATGCAAAACAAAATTATGGATGTTATTATATGGCATGTTTTGCAGGTTCTCATTTTGCAAAATTAATAAAACATAAAAGACTATACAAATTAGATTTCGCTGTAATCATATTGATCCATAGAATGCAACATGTAATTCATACTGCACATTAAACATCATGAAACCTAAACGAAAAAATAAAACTTATGTAAGTAATGTAAATACAAATTGCTCCATTGCTGTTTGGTTTCAATCACCTTCCACCTAAAAAAAATAAAAAAATTTGAAAACATTACAGTATACGAACTCCAAAATGCAGCCATTAAGTAATATCTCATGTAGCTAGGTTGACTAAAAACGTAAAATTTGCAGCTTTTGGAACACAGTAATAAAAGGGTCTTATATGTTGTGAAGTGAGGCCTCCATGGTTTGGAATTGTTTAAGCGTAGATCTCACAGAAGCTCAACAGGACGGAGACTGGGGAAATTTGGAGGTCAAGGCAACACCTTGAATTCTTCAAATTTATTTTGGTGGTTTACTGAGTGCTAAATTCTGGAAATTGTATCATTGTCCAAATACTCCAAAGAGCAAACTGTGCAGCTTCCCTCTTCAGGTGTAGTTGCAGAGGGTAAGTTAAAGGGTAAAGTTTGAAATACTACATATCATTTTTTTTCTTTTTACATGTTTTTGTACTGAATACCATATATGTAGATTTCTGGCATAAGCCTCAGAACATTTCCTTTGAATACCAGCCAAAAATAAAAAGAAAAATGTATTGCTAAATGACTGTATTCTGCAAGCCACTAAAGTCCAACATATGTTTCTTGTGGTTTACATGAAATACAGTAATTCACAGTGTATAGCTAATTTTTCCAAATTCATGAGCAATGTTAGAACGCTACTCTCATGAAGAGAAAACTTTAAATATTAGTATATGATTCACAGTTTTATTTGAGTTCCACAATAAAATAGGGATTGAGGAAAAAACATGGAAAAACAATATAATTAAACTAATTGTTCCATTTTTCTGTCTGGGACTCATTTAGTGATGGCTTTGAAGTTGAGTGAATAAAGGCTTTAAACATATGGCTGCCATTCCTTGAGATCCTGCACAGGTAAACACTTTACAACATTACAAATAAAGTTATTTAAACAATTCTTGGAAAAAGAAAAAAAAATGAGTGTGGCTTAAGAATCCATTCTCCATTAATAAAGGAGCATGTTATAGGTACCATTAGGGAGTGATCTAACCACACAGCCCTAAATCAAGGGGCCATTTAAACCTGATATCCTACATATATAACTGGTGTTTTCAAAGCTAGTAGCAGCACTGCGGGGTACTGTGGATTAGCATTTCGGAGAGTGCTCTAAAAATTTATTACCACTGTCAACAAACTGTAACATTTGCTATTAATTCAGAGGCTACCGGATGTAAAGCAACAGGCTTTAATAAATAAAAACAATTCTAAGAAGTCTACTGTATGTACCCTACACGTCCACCTTTTATGGAATCTACAACTAGCAACTAGTAGGTAAATCATTGGAGGGTTTGTGTTATCAATGACATTGATCATCTATCCACAGGATACGTAATAGATGTCTGATCATCGGGGGTCCCTCATTGATTATTCAAAAAGAGTCCCAAATCCCCTGTCCTTCATCACTGTGCAATGAGGAAGGCTTTCAGTGGAGCAGTGTTCAAACATGTCCACTGCTCCCTGTTCAAAGTCTATTGGACCAATGGAGATAGCTAAATACAGCACTTTGCTCTCTTCGTGGTTCCCATAGACTTTGAATGGAGTAGTGGTGCACTTGTTGGGACACTGCTACATTCAAATCCTTTCTGGATGCACGAGTACAGAAAGGAAGAACATGGGATTTATTCTCTGTTTTAGCGATCGTGGGAGTCCCAGCGGTGGGACCCCCAGAAATCAGACCATTATCAACTATCCTGTGTCTGATCTATTAAAACATAACATCATTTACACTGTGCACTGAACACTGTAGGAAAAAAAATTCCAAAAGCCAAAACTACATTTTTTGGTACTATAACATA
Organism: Phyllomedusa bahiana; assembly: GCA_025379985.1. Taxonomy (NCBI): domain Eukaryota; kingdom Metazoa; phylum Chordata; class Amphibia; order Anura; family Hylidae; genus Phyllomedusa; species Phyllomedusa bahiana. Next base: position 191,563 of record JAODAL010000713.1, read on the forward strand.
GCCAAAAAAATTGGAATAAAAAGTGATAAAAAGGAAGTATTTATCCCAAAACTGTACCAATAAAAACTACACTTCAGTCCACAAAAAATGAGACCTCATTCAGGTCCATCAAGTGAAAAACCAAAAAAATTATTGGTCGCAGAAATTGACACAGCCAAACAAATTTAAAAAATAGAAAAAGTTTTACTTTTTTTTAAAAGCACTAAAACATAACAAAAACTCATTGGAATCATAGTGACCTGCAGAACACAGATAGCATGTAATTTATACAGAACAGTGAACTACATAAATGTGAAACCTTCACAAAAATTGCGCAAATGTGTTTTTTTCACATTCCATCCCACATGAAAAAATTTTGGGGGTTTACACAATAAGGTATGGTCAATAGCACCATTAAAAAGAACATCTGGTTTTGCAAACAACAGGCTCTCCTATGACTATTTAGACAGAAAAGTTAAAAATTTATGGCTGGTTGTTATGGCAGCCGAAGGCCCAAAGAAGTCTTCCATGGCTGTCATATTACTACTCCTGATACAGCCTGCCATAGGCTGGGTGTAATAGGAGAGCCATTATTGTACGCTGTTCTGCAATATATTACTAATGCAAAACAGTGTATAAGTAATCATGCCCCATAGTGGTAAAGTACCCTAGCGTGACTAAAAGTAAAAATAAAAGATAAAAAAAATTAAAACACCACATTTTTTTTGCCATTTTCCAAATCTAAATTTAAATGTAATAAGTCTACAGGAAAAGTACTGAATGGCATGTATATGAATGAGGTTGTTGACCTTAGTGATACAAAATCCTAGGAAAGATGAGTAGTAGCAAATAAATATTAATGAGAGGTATTTTTATCTAGATGGTTTTTGGGCCAGGCATTGGGAGTGACCGTAGTGTGAATGGGAAAGGTTGCTCCCATGCTCCATCCAGGGTTTTGCAATCTCTATTTAAAACCAGACCGCAAAGTTGAATAGGGGGTGTTAAGTAGAGGTCTCTATGTGTCATTTCCTTGTGCTTGGAAAAAGTAGCCTGTATCACTGGTGAGAGCAACCTGTTTATGTTTTTGCTTTTTCTGATGAAAGGATGTATTTTGGTTATGGCTTATTGTTCTTGTCCTGCTGAAAATAAGCTATTTCATTTGGACTGAAAACACTATTGTTTAAAATAAATTTCACTGTATGTAGACATTCCTGTGCCTGGAGTGAGCTAACTGAACTGACACCTGTCATGTAGCATGGAGCTGGGTTAGATATCTGCAGTATATCTACCTAAATTTCCATCTTGATATCTCCTGCTTTAAATCTGCTGGTTAAAAGACCAAATTAACAGAATCTTCCTGACATGTTTGGTCGCTATACACGGCGTCCTCAGGGATATATCAAAATGTAAATTTTGGGAGATATACTGTAGATATCTAACCCAGCTCCAAGTGTCAATTCAGTTAGTTCAATCCAACTCTATGCCTACCCTTTGTGTTTTTAGCAAATATAGGTTCTAAATAAAAGTTATGTTTCAGAGATCATGGAAATGTAGGAGTTAAAAGACTTTTTTAATAGTTGCAAAATTTTGGGTACATTTGTCAATAGGTGGTGGTTTTGGGGAGGCAGATTCATTCCCTCATACGTTTGTCCCTGGGAAGTGAATGCCGGTAAAATGTATCCATGGTGACAATAAAGATTATCCTGTAACCCAAGTGACTATATGTGCAAAATATGGTACTGTGTCCCATGCAGTTGGATTCATCAAAGACTTAATGTATCTGACGATAATTTGAAGAGACTTTCCTTTGTTTTGGGATTTATGCCATAGCCCTTAGTGGTCAGGTGGACACTGACAGTTTTGACAATGCCAATAATGAAAATGCAACTGTGTACTCGGACATACAGTACCTCACAAAAGTGAGTACACCCTCACGTTTTTGTGAATCTTGCATTATATTTTTTCATAGAACAACACTGAAGATATGACAGCTTGTTTAACAGTGTAAGTTTGGTGTACCCTTGAAATAACCATCAATGTTTAAACCACAGGAAACAAAAGTGAGTACACCCATAAGTGAAAATGGACAAATTGTGCCAAAGTGTTAATGTGTTGGTGGCCACCATTATTTTCCAGCACTACCTCAACTCTCTTGGGCATTGAATTCACTAGAGCTTCACAGGTTGCCATTGGAATCCTCTTCCACTCGTCCATGACAACATCACGTAGCTGGTGGATGTTGGAGACCTTGCACTCCTCCACTTTCCGTTTGAAGATACCCCACAGATGCTGAATAGGGTTTAGGTTGGGAGACATGCTTGGCAAGTCTAGCACCTTTACCCTCATTTTATTTAGTAAGGCAGTGGTCATCTTGGAGGTGTGTTTGCGGTTGTTATCATGTTGAAATACATACTGCGGCCCAGTTTCTGAAGGGCGGGATAACGTTCTTCTTCAGTATATCACCGTAAATGTTCGAATTCATGGTTCCCTCAATGAACTTTAGCTCTCCACAGCTGGCAGCACTCATGTATCCCCAAACCATGACACTCCCACCATCATGCTTGACAGTAGGCAAGATCCACTTTTCTTTGTACTCTCATCTGTATGAGGGTGCATCACACCATCTGACCCAAATATGTTTATCAGACCCCGTACCTGGTTGCTGTAATCCATGTTCTTAGTATTCTTGTCTTCAGCAAACCGTTTGCAGGCTTTCTTGTGCATCTTTAGAAAAGACTTCCTTTTGGGACGATAGCCATGCAGACCAATTTGATGCAGCGTGCAGCTTATGGTCTGAGAACTGACAGGCTGACTCTCCACTCTTTTAACCTCTGAAGCAATGCTAGCAGAACTCATACAACTATTTTAAAAATACAGTCTCTGGATATGATGCTGAGAATATGCACTCAAATTCTTTGGTCAACCATGGCGAACCCTGTTCTGAGTGGAACCTGTCTTGTTTAACCAATGTATGGCCTTGGCCAACATGCTGCAGCTCAGTTTTATGGTATTGCCAATCTTCTTATAGCATAGGCCATCTTTATGTAGAGCAACAATTCTTTTTTTCAGATCCTCTGGAAGTTCTTTGCCATGAGGTGCCATGTTGAACTTCCAGTGACCAGCATGAGAGTGTGAGAGCGATAACACCAAGTTTAACCCACCTGCTCCCCATTAACACATGAGATCTGGTAACACTAACGAGTCATATGATACAGTGGAGGGAAAATGGCAAATTGAGCACAATGATTTAGACTTTGATAGCTGTGAGTTATTTTGAGGGCATTCCAAATTTATATTGTTGCATAAGCTGTAAACGGACTACTTTATATTGTATGAATGTGTCATATCTCCAGTGATGTCACATGAAAAGATATAATACAATATTTACAAAAATGTGAAGGCTGTACTCACTTTTGTGAGATAATGCAACTAATGAGTTTCCTCTGACAGTGTTGGCGGGTAATGAGAATGAGCAAAGATCCCCTAAAATTAATATCCCTAATCTTCAGATGATCCAAGATAATTTTGCACTGCCCAGTTTCAGGATCTTACTTTAAGAACTGTTATTGAAAATGTTACCATGTTGGAAGGTGTTCCCCAAGAGCCAGATGCAGATAACAGGCTTCCTTACTTTGCAAAGAACAATGATTTGTTATATTGTGTGACCAAAGTTAGGGATGAGGTTGAAAAACATCTGTTAGTGCAAGGTCCCTATAGACACATGGGACGACATGTATGAACAGGGCTGCACCAGTTTAATGGTGAAAAAAAAGCTGTTGTAGCCCTGTTCTATAGATGTATGAACAGTCACACTCCAAACTTTGACGTGATAAGCGCCTGTACGACACTTTTTAATGCGCCAAAGATTTGGGGCGTTCAGGGGGCATGTTGCACCACATTTGTAGAATTGGACACATTTAAGATTCTTAAACCTAGGTGCATAACAGTTACAACAGCCAGACCAAATAAAAGGTGGACTGCCTGAGCCTGAGTTGTCATATTGGCACTACAATGCGCTTGTATGTATGACCTGCAGAAGAACAGGTTCATACATTTTAGCGCATTCTACACTGCTTTAACGCTATTTAGAACTGGCCTGTCAGTGCCAAAGTTCATACATGTCGCCCATGGTGTTATACATGGCCCATTCCCATGTGCCGGGAGGTCACCTGGGAGCCGACAAGACCCAGGGGCATATACCCCAAGGTTTTATTGATCGAGATATTATAGAGAAATATCAAATTTGTCTTGTCCAGTGTGGCAATTAACTGCTCCTGTCTCTGATTCCCAGGCCCTATTGGTATTTTTGCTTATAATCAAAATACCATTTGAACATATTGCCATGGATTTGGTAGGTCTGTTGATAAAATCTGCTAGAGGTTACCAATGTCTTTTAGAAATACGTCATCAAAATGGTTTGCCCATGAACTGGTCTGCTTATAGCGATCTTGACTGATCTAGACACCATTTATGTCTAACGTTATGAAACAGTTGTATAAAATCCTAAAAATTTAACAGTTACATATCCCAGCAAACCACCCACAGGCAAATGGAGTAGTAGAAAGATTTAAGGAAACACTGCAGGCTATGTTAAAAAAAAGTAGTGGAACATGATGGGCGAGATTGGGACTGTCTGATACTGTACCGATTGTTCTCCATAAGAGAAATCCCTCAAGTCTCCACATTTTGTTCACCCTTTGAGCTACTGATAATGTATTGTGTTTGAATAACTTTATAAATACAATTTACCATTTTAGGGCACATACGTCTTTTTGATAAATTTTTATTCCAAACCTTTGGGTTGGGGTGACCATAAAAAAATGGTATTTTTTTTTTGCCCATGTTTAGGCTTTTTTCATTTTTGAAAAATCAATTAGGCTATGCACATCCATATATTTTGAAAAACGTAAGCATAGGTGCACACTGAGAAGGCAATAGCATACATCTAATATAAATATCAGTGGCACACTAAAAACTAAGTGAAACATCAAGGTATATAGGAATATTGGAAATGCATTACTGCTAAGGAAAATATGAAAAACCTGGGATTCTTAGTTTACAGTTTTTGATCAAAAATTGTTTAAGCTCACCTCCCAAAAGTGTCAAGGGGATCCCAGAACAGGTGAGTCCCTACACTAACATGTTACCTCACTAGGAGTCCATTCAGACTACAACATCTCAGGGAGTGATAGGAACCTGCTACTGAATTATCCTGCACCAGTTTAAAAGAGGTAGGCGGAGTGCAGCAAGCCAATGAGGCTGCCATTCCTCAAATAGACTTCAAAAATCAATTAGGCTGTGCAAATCCATATATTTTGAAAAACGTAAGCATAGGTGCACACTGAAAAGGCAATAGCATACATCTAATACAAATATCAGTGGCACACTAAAAACTAAGTGAAACATTAAGGTATATAGGAATATTGGAAATGTATTACTGCTAAGGAAAATATGAAAAACCTGTGACTCTTAGTTTACAGTTTTTGATCAAAGATTGTATTAAGCTCACCTCCCAATAGCGTCAAGGGGATCCCAGCACAGGTGAGTCCCTAACACTGAACATGTTACCTCACTAGGAGTCCATTCAGACTACAACATCTCAGGGAGTGATAGGAACCTGCTACTGAATTATCCTGCACCAGTTTAAAAGAGGTAGGCGGAGTGCAGCAAGCCAATGAGGCTGCCATTCCTCAAATAGACTTCAAAAATCAATTAGGCTGTGCAAATCCATATATTTTGAAAAACGTAAGCATAGGTGCACACTGAAAAGGCAATAGCATACATCTAATACAAATATCAGTGGCACACTAAAAACTAAGTGAAACATTAAGGTATATAGGAATATTGGAAATGCATTACAGCTAATGCATTTTTGACACTGGACTCTTATAGACATATCAATATCTTAATTTTTTATATGCTAAATGGAAACAAGGGTGTTTTGAATATTCAATCTATTCCCAACATCTGACAGACATCTACATGTATGTCAGAAAGTTAGGTGTATGCAGTGGCCATGGTGGGTACAGCTGGCACACACCTTCAGCATCTGGCATTAAAGATAACTCCACTTTCAACTGTTTTACTACTTAGACTAGGTGGTTACAGCATTTTTTGGTGTGCTAAATATGCATGTTATGCGCAATAAACAATCTTTTAATCAACATAATTTTATAATGGAGGTCATTGTGGATTGCAAAAAATGCTCTACTTGTTTGAGTTTTTTGTTTGACATGGAAATTGAATGTTTTTTGGATGAGAATTGTGACAAAAAAGCCATACAGTGCACAAAATAAAATATGTTTATATATGTTTAATATACTTTGCCCGTAAAATCTGCACATATTTTTTATAATTTATTTTATATGATTTAAATCTAGCCTTAGATGATGTGGATTTAACCCATGCCCTCCAGCACCAAGTTTCAAGTGCATCAGCTTTCAATTGCTTTATTTACCTCATATTCTTCATTATATGGTTCTTCAACCTTTATAATAGTCTGTAATAAACTCTGAGAATTTATTAGGTACTCTTCTCAGAAACAAAACTTGTTTGTTTCCTTTTATTCTCTCCATTCTGTGGGTTTCTCATGTGTCACTATACTATATTATAAATCAGCTATAAGATGTACTATTTGGGTTGGGTCTTATTATTTTAAGCACCTGTTATTCACCTCATCCTGTCATAGCCACTGGATTTTATTGTCTTACATAATTATTAATTACTACACTCTTGGCCTTCATATGTAAAGTAAGATTACAATAACATTTGCTTGTATTAGGCTTTCTACTTGGCCTTAATTCTATTACTCTGACATATAGCTTTTAATTGTTAGGTAGAATCCAGTAACTTAAGTGATTTTTTTTTTTTTTTTATCTAGAAAGCTGGGTTCTCATGCAGTCTGCCATGGCCTACCCATGTGTATTCCTTTGACGTGCAGAAGAAGGCCACAGTAGTGCACACGATAGTCTGACAGCACCGCTCATCTTCCAAGTAAAACTGTCAAATTTGTGTGCTTGTATAAACCTATTATTTCTCTTTCTCACAGTTCTATATTCTACCCGCCTGTTATTGTACAAAGTAAAATATAGTACACTAAAGAAATGTATACATTTGTGGAGAAGAGTGACGAACAGGCTGAACTAGATGGACGACTTGTCTTTTTTTAGCCTTACAAACTATGAAAGTATGAAACTATGAAACTATGTCATACTGTAGTTCGCAGAATTAATATTACTTTGCACAAACCTAAAGGTCAGAATATTTAGTAAGAAACAGAGTTTGTATAAAGCTGCTACTGTGTAATAGAAATGGACCTAAAACAAGATGCATATCATGTGGACATAAGTACATTGGAAGTGGCATTAGGATTTAATATCTAATTTGGGTAATACATAGATTAAGGGTCTCAAGGAGTAAAACTGCTTCTTGTGAGTAAAACATTGGTGGCCTGTTCTTTTGTGGGATCAGACCAAATATGCCAGCCTTCACTCCCTGCATGTATCTATGAGCCTTGGACACTCAAAACACTGTTGCTGGTTCACCCAAGAAGACTGACCATTTTAAAGATACTCTGACCCAATTGTCCAGCCATCAAAAGCTGTCCCTTGTCAAAGTTACTCAGACCCTCAAACTTACCAAATTTTCGGGCAGTCAGTATTCTATTATAGTCGGGGTCATGGGCATGTGGTCAGGATAGGTGTAGTACAGTCATAAATGGGAAAAAGCCAAAGATAAAATTAGAAAATTGTATTCAAAAATAGCTCCTGCAAACAATATAAGCGCTAAGTATATGGCAAAGGGCTGGGGGAGATGCTTTAAAAATACCGCTAGGTGGTAGGATATTGGTAGTGAGAGTAGTAAGCACTGGCCCTTTAAATTGACTAGCACAAACGTCCAATACAGGCCAGCCAGCCAAGGAAGCAGAGTAGATGTACTGAGGAACCGGAAGAAGCTGAGACTTGTGCCGATGGAGCAGAAAAGTACAAAACCACGCCTGTGGCTCAGCCAGCAGGCCACAGCTTGTAACATGCACCCTTTGGTAGATGCCATTGTAATAAGATAAGCAATGTTACTTACTTCATCATAGCTTCTCAGTTGTATAAAAGCTCTTAAATGCACCATAACGTACATGTACATTGTGGATTGCCTTACATAAAGGCTCTATGATGTATAAGTATATCATCATGATAACGCAAAGCCTAGAAGTGAAGGACAACTAAGCAGCTGTAAGGGCAGCTTAACCCTTTAGATGCTTGATAGAATGAAGGAGCTTTCTTGTCTGCCTGATATGCTACCATGCTCTACCAATGATCCACAGGTCTGCTGTAGGTATATTTCGATTAGGCCATGCCAGATGGTGAATTTCACCATTACTCCTGCAAAAGAATGTAAAAATATTTTTTTTTTTAAAAAAAAATCATATGCATCTCAAAATGGCTCTGATAAAACTTAAGTGCCACATGTATGAAAACTGTCTAGGACTAAGACCTTTTTTGTTGCCTATAACAACCAATCAGAGTGCCCCGTTAATTTTTTCAGACCACTATGTGAAATGAAAGGGGAGGTCTGACTGGTTGCTATAGGCAACAAAGAAAGTCTTAGACCTAGACAGTATTCATACATGGGGCACTAAATGTATTCTGCAAGAAACAAACCCCTATATAGCTACATCAACAAAAAGGTAAAAGGTTACAGGTTTCCAAATGCTGTGCCACAAAAAATGACTTATTCATAAAACATACAAAAATGTCCTATTTGGTATAAATATACTCGGATTTGTACTGACCTGTACAATAAAGTTAACTCAGCAATTTTTCCACATTTTAAGCAGTGGAATAAAAAAAAATGCAAGACAACAATGTTAATATTGGCAATCCCACCAAAAAAGAAGAAGTCAACAACTCTAAAGAGTGCCAAAAAACTTCAACTCATCTCACAAAAACAAGTTATGGTTCTTGGAATGCGACAAAGAAAAAAGAAGCTAAAACTAAAAGGCCTGGTCTTTAAAGTCTAAAACAGTCTATAATGAGAAAGTATCTGTCATATGTAAAAACATGTTTTGAATGGACTTCCCCTTTAAACTTTTTAAGCATATAAATAGGGCAAACATTGTATCCTAGCACCTTAATTATAGGTTATCACATAAATGGGTTTATTAGGTTTCTTTAAAAGTAATAAAATAGGCAGGTAAATATTTAACAAAAAGAAAGTAATTTATAACATACCCTATAATCTTACATTAGAAGTAGCAGTTACTTAATGTTAGCTGTCTGGCAGTCTTTGAAGAGTATTATATGACTTTAACTACTAGTAAGCCTTTTATATCGATTCAGAAAAGGGCACATCTAATTTGACTTTTCAGCTTTTCTTACATATGGTGGATACAGCCGATCTGCAATGTACACACATCCCTGGAAGTCTAGAATTATTAATGCTTGGTCTACCCCAATCTAGTGCTGGTCCCAGAAGAACGAAGAAGCATGTAGCATCAGTCAGGAGATCCATTTGATGAAAAAGGTTCAAAGCTTACAGAGAGATTCACACGGATGCCTATTTCTGTAGTAGTTATATAATTTCTCTGCCATAACTATATATAGACCACAAACACTGATGTTTACTATAAATGAACAAAACTACTAATCAGGACTACAAAAGGCTTTCATCAGGACTGTCTTTGGACATAGATAATATACAAAGTTGAGTCACATTATTACAACCAGCAGACAAAATAGCTGTCATGTGCCGAATGAACAGTAGCTAGACCATATCTAGGAGTGATTCAATAAGGTCCTAGTAGGTTGTGACAGGTCTCTGGATCCATGCTAACTGCATCCCACAGCTGCTAGAGAGTACATCCATAGAGCAAACATGATGTTCGAGATGACCAAACAGATTCTCTGTTAGGTTTAAGTCTAGGGAATTAGGAGGCCAGTCATGCTCTTCCAACCAGTGTCAGACATTTCAAGCCATGTGACATGATGTATTGTCTTGTGGAAATATCCCATCTACCTCAAGGAAGACAATTAGCATGTATGGGTTTACATGACCTGCAAGAATGGATTCATACTCAAAGAGTGGGCCAGAGAATGCCACGTAAACATTCTCCAGACTATAATGCCGCCCCCCGCAGCTTGTGTTCTTCCAACAATTGTTGCAAGTTGTTTGTTCTCTGATGTTTCTTGCCTGACACACCAACGCCCGTCTTTTTCTTGAAACAGAAAATGTGCCTTATCAGTGAAGACAACCCTTTGCCAATCATCAGAGGTCCAATTCTGATACTGCTATAAAGATTGAAACCTTTTCTGCACTCTGGTTCATTTTGGTGCTGAACTGCTCCACTGTAGCATGTCAGTCTGTCCTCACACACTTTTGTAGCCGACATTCACCTCTCACATCAATGGCAAGTGATGGGCCGCAGTTTCCATGTCACTTAATCACTGTGGTGCCATTTGTCCACTCACAATACCACAGCAGTGCATGAACAGTTCCTTATCTGCATAGTTTCAGAAATACTGTCACCCTTTGATCAAAAGTCAATAATCATCCCTTCTTGCAATATTGATAAATCACTCCTTTTACCCAAGAACAATAATATGAGGGATATGTGGGCAGACAGCCTATCACACAATTAATATTGTCACCAAACCAGCTCATGACTAGAGATGGGCGAATTGATTCTAACGAAGTGGAATTCGTTTAGAATTTCAGGAAAACTTTGGTTCAGAACGAAGTCGAACTTTGGGGTACTTTGCGTGAACGAAGTGTGCTTTTGATTGATAAAATGGCTGAGAGCACATGGCGTTACATGGGGCAAAGCACTCTGGGAGGAAGAAGGGCATAGCCTGCATGACATGTGCAGAGATGAAGCCAATCAGACACCGGCGGGATTCTGTGACGTCACCGCACTATATAAGTCCAGGCGCGACGCCGGGAGCTCATACCGCTCTCACTGTACTGAGTAGGGGAGGTGCTGCCACGGCTGCTTATGATAGCTGATACTAAAGAACTAATTTTTATACAGCGAATTTTTGGGGGGCGTCTCAGCTTGTCTCAGAGACTGCTCCGCTTAACGTTCTATTTCTGATTTTGTGGGGTATTGAATCTGAAGTCCAGTGTGCGTCCAGTGCAGCTGCATATACATTTTAATGCTATCTGCTCACAGCACATTGAATATCCAAGGGTTATCTAAGCCTGTTCCTGCTGTATTCATTTAAAGAAACAGCGTTTTTACAATACAAATACCACTTCATTTTTGGCTGCTCAATTCTTTACATCCAGCGTTGTTCTGCTGCTGTGGTGACTAAAAGAAAACGTTTATTTCACCGCCAAAAAATACATTTTTCCTGTAGCATAATTCACAAGCGAAGGTTAATTACAAGTTTTCCATTTGTTGTGTAGCGTAAAAAACACGCCATTGTAACACATACAAAGCTCGTAGTTTTTGGTTGCTCAATTCTTTTGCACAATTTACATCCAAGTGTTAACTAAGTATTTTTCTGCAGTTGTACTCAGTAAAAAAACTTTGTTTTTTCACCACCACAGAAGAAATTCTGTGCATAATTCATATCCGAAGGTTAATTAAGCCTGTTTGTGCTTTATATTCAGTAAAATACACAGAGTTTTTTAAACGGCACATACAAGTCAATTTTTCCTGCCCATTTGTGGAGCGCAATTTATATTCAAGAGTTACCCAAGCTTCTTAGTGGGTTCATTTGGAGTCAAATACAGGGTGTGTATTTATCATATACAGATATCTTTATCAAACAGTGTCTGTACATTTTAGAACAAACATATGTCAGACAGAGAGGGGGCAGGCTCTTCACCTGCAGTGGCAGAGGCACAAACATTCCACCCAGGTTGCAGAAACAGCAAGGGGACGTCGCAGCAGGGGTCACTGGGTGAGGCCACAACTCCCCGCTGTCATCTAGCGGCCGTGTGCTGACTAGCAACCGAAGGGTTCTTGTTTGGGTTGACTAGGTCATCCACTTCCCCAGATGACATCTGACAACCACAGCCAAAGTCGCGTGGGAACGTCAGACACAACCCTTAGTTGGCATGGCCCGGAGCGGGTCAGGGGCCCTCACCTGTCCTCTAAACCCACTCTGTCCCATCCGGTTCCCTCAGCCAGAGATCTACTATGTGGCCGGGGCTCAGCGCCACTATATAGCGAGGATGAACAATTTGGGGAAGGGCAGTCAGCAGCTACTTGGCAGTGAAGAAATGGGGCCAATATCCCCTGCTTCTTGCAGCAGGCGCAAAGTTTTAGATGTTGAGAGTGGCATGGTAGGTCATGTTGTGAGGGGTCAGCCTCTGCATACCAAGACCGGTGATGAGGACAGCAGTGACAATGAAACACAAATAGATGAAGATGTAGCCGACCGCACTTGGGAGCCAGGTGAGGCAAGGGCTTCATCATCGTCAGGAGAAGAGGGGGTCAGCGTTCGCGTCAGGCAGCGGGGCAGCCACAAGTGGGTTTTTGTGGCCGTGAGTTTAAGGTAGCAGCAGTGTGAGGTCGGGAGCCAAGCAGCCATGGGGTAAAAAACCCGCTTTGCAGGTCCAAAAAAGTAGCGGCACAGGGGCTCAGCGAGGCAAACGCAGCAGTTATCACTCAGTGCGGAGCGTTGGCAGTAAAATCCAATACTCGGCGGTGTGGCAGTTCTTTGCTTTGACACCGGAGAGCCGAATATGGGTATTATGTAGAATCTGAGGCAGAAAGTTTAAGCGTGGCCAGGGAGCAACGTTGGCACCACGGCCCTGCGTCAACACATGCAGCGTCACCATCTGTTGGCCTGGGGAGAAACGTGGCCCCAGATGTGGGGGTCCATCCTGCCGCCGCAGCACACAGCAGCGCCCAGTGGCACGCATGCCATTGAGCCAGTCAAGGCTCCACCCAAACCCCTGCAGAAGGGAGCTGTTCTCTTTGACATCACTCCCGGTCCGATGCTCCTGCTCCTCGCTACTCATGGTGCCAGCAGTCGTTCAGCAAGGCGATTGCAAAGAGACAACAGTATGCGTCCAACCATCCTAAGGTGCAGAAGTTGACCGTGCTCCTGTCCAAGTTGTTGGTGCTGCAGTCCCTCCCTTTCCAAATGGTGGACTCTGCACCGTTCAGAGAACTAATGGCTTGTGCCGAGCCGAGATGGAGAGTTCCAAGCCGTAATTTCTTTTCCAAAAAGGCAGTACCAGCACACCTCCCCCAACACACTCTGATATGCGATGTTTCCACCCGTTGGAATTCCAGCCTGCACATGTTGGACCGACGTAGACAAGAAAGGCCATTAACGATTTTTTGATGATCCAGGCGGACAGGAGTACTCCCCTGTGTAACTTTGATGTCAGCCAGTGACACCTGCCATTTGTTGAGGCCATTCGAGGAGGCCACGTTATTTGTCAGTCTCCAGGACTATGGGATGAATAATGTCATTCCACTGCTTCATGTCCTGGAACAGATGCTGAAAAATCTGTCTGGGCTGGGGACTGGAGACGTGGCGACTACATCTCGCGGCCACATGAGTCCGGTGGGGACTGAAATGGAGGAGGAGGAGGACATTGGAGATAAAGCATAGACTGGTGAAATTAGAGGATTATCTACCCAGGTAACAAGAAAGGAGGAGCATGAGCAGCTGGAGGAGGTAGATGGAGATGAGGAAGATGAGGCGATGACCCGCAAGCACCGTGGCAGTATAACAGTGGAGATGGAGACAGGGAGCCCCTCGGAGTCACTTGTCAGATGGCCCGCAGCATGCTGATTTGCCTGGCTATGACAGCCGAATAGTCAGCATCCGGCAGAGGGATGACTTCTGGCTCTCCACCCTATTGGGCCCTGCTACCTGTCCAAAATGGGGCCCTTTTTCCCATATTGAGAGAAGGACAAACCAAATACTAAGGGGAAAATCCTCCGTAGTCACTTGGCCCTGCCTATGTGGGGATCGTCCCTCCTCTGACAGGTCTGCCGGGGGAAATTCACGCTCACGTACTACTCCCGCGCGCGGGGGAGGGGGGGGGGGTGGAGCATACCACTCCATCAGCAGCAACCAAGTCTGGAGTCACGATGAGCCTTCCTTCACCCCTAGGAGGGGCAGTCGCCAGCACAGCAGGACCGGAGCAGACCCAAACCAAAGGTGGGGGCCTACTTGGACAGCACTCGCCACACCAGTTAGAAACCCGCTGGACACGGCACCAAAAGGGGATTGTGGCCGAATTTCCCAGTTTGCATGGAAAAGCTGCCTCCCCGGGGCCAGTGTGTGGCATCAGAGCGGGGGGAACAGTGCGGGGGGGGGCCATCGTTTACCCCAAGGAGAACCCGCTTGTCACAGGGAAATGGGGAAACGACTGCCTTTGCAGTTTAATCAGGCAGGATGGGCCCGGGTTTTCCACACCCCAATCCCTTAGGGGGTCAACTACATCACCCTGACGCCTCACCCAAACTGTGGAAAAGATCGGGGTTTAAACTACCTGCCCACCCCCCCATTCTGATGTCGCCACCCCCTGATGCCACACATCTGCTGACATTTTTTCCATCGCCACCAAAACCCTCTTTTCCAGGGACTGGGATTGCCACCCACCCCACCTCTGTCATTTGCCAATTTATGACCTCATCGCTGTTCTGGTGCGTGAATCCACACTGTTCATTTTGCCCTCTCTGACCCTGCGTTGCCCGCCCCCGCACCCCCACTCTCTGTCATTGTGCCACCTGTGGCCTACTCCAGTTTTTGCCACCTTTTAGAATGTCATTGTGCCACTCTCTGCCCCAGGCTGCTGGTGAAATCCAAACTTGTCATTGTCCACTTGTGGGCCCACCCCCGTTTTTGCCACCTCCACATGCATTGTGCCACGGGCTGACCTCATGCTGCTCTGTGGCTCTGCCCTGACCTCCCACTGTGTCATTGTGCCACTCTGGGCCTACTCCTGTTTTTGCCACCTCCCGAATGTATTGTGCCCTGTCTGACCTCTCTGCTGCCGCCGGGACCTCCACCTCTGTCATTGTCCACTCTGTGGCCCACCCTGTTTTTTTCCCCCTCCAAAATTTATTGTGCCACTGTCGACCTCATGCTCTGCGTGGCTCTGCCGTACCTAGACACGCCATTGTGCCACTCTGTGGCTTATTCCGTTTTTGCCAAACCCCCAGAAAGTATTGGCCACTGTCGACCTCATGCTGCTTCCCCCGTCACCTCCATCTCTGTCATTGTGCCACTCGTGGCCTAACCCCGTTTTTTTCCACCTCCAGAATTTTGATTGTGCCCTGTCGACCTCATGCTGCTGCCCCCGTCCCTCCACTCTCTTTTATTGTGCCACCTTGGGCCCACTCCTGTTTTTTGCCACCTCCAGCATGTCATTGTGCCCCTGTTGACCTCATGCTGCTGCTGTGGCTCTGCCATGACCTCCCACGTGTCATTGTGCTACTTGTGGGCCCCCAAATACTGTTTTGCCCCCTCCAGAATGTCTTGTGCCCCGTCGAAACCCCATGCTGCTGCTGGGCTGCTGCCGGGCCTACACACTGTGTCATTGGCCACTCTGTGTACTCCTTTTTTGCCACCTCTAAATATCATTGTGCCACTTCTGAACCCCATGCTGCTGCGCTTTGTTTCCGTCAACTCCAACGTGTCATTTTGCCACCTGTGGCCTACTACTGTTTTGCCACCTCCAGAATGTCATTGTGCCACTGTCTGACCTCATGCTGCTGCCACCGTCAACCTCCACTCTCTGTCATTGTGCCACTATGTGGCCTACTACTGTTTTGCCACCTCCAGAATGTCATTGTGCCACTGTCTGACCTCATGCTGCTGCCACCGTCACCTCCACTCTCTGTCATTGTGCCACTCTGTGGCGTACTCCTTTTTTTTGCCACCTCCAGAATGTCATTGTGCCACTGTCTGGCCTCATGCTGCTGCTGTGACTGCTGCTGTGACCTACACACTGTGTCATTGTGCCACTCTGTGGCCTACTCCTGTTTTTGCCACCTCCAGAATGTCATTGTGCCACTCTCTGACCTCATGCTGCTGTGGCTGCCGCCGTCACCTCCACACTCTGTCACTGATGTTGCCACCTGAGCCCTCAGCTTGTTTTTTTCCAGCTGTCGCTGCCATGACCTTATCGGGCTACATTCCCCCTTCAGTTTTTTGGTCAGTTTTGCCCTCTTAAGTGCCCAGGGAATTTTAGAGTGAAGCGATTCTAAGAGCGGCGGCAGTCATGTGTGTGTCATACTAAAACACAACATTGTATGAAGACCAAACCAAGCTCCCTCTGCATATTTAAGCATGGCACAACGTTCTACAGCACCCTGCAGGCTCTGTGCAGCCTGGAAATAGCTGTTTTTTAACATGATTCGTCCCGAAGTAATACGGAACGAAGATATTTTTTGTCGGGAAATTCGGCAAAGTGAGCGAACCGAATTTTGAGAAATTCGCCCATCTCTAGATGTAATTTCTGGTGTATGGTATGCAATAAAATAAATTTTAGGGTACAGTATATGACATGATTCCTAGGGGTACAGGGAGATTGGGTTCTTTTATTTTCCTCATTCTGTAACAAATTTAATGGAGTAGCGATGGGGGATGGGAGGGGTTAAGCGAAATTTGCTGCATTGTGCAACATTTTTTATCTCCATCTAGAGGGGGAAATATTATAGGTGCGCTGGTTCGGTTTCATTGCCAGGGCTGCTTTTTATTCCCAGTCCGACTCTAAACTTCAGTAATTAAGAGAGCCACTCATAACCTTACGGATTGCACCAAAAGTGTTTGCCATAAGGACTCCGTCCGGACCTGCTGGGGGCGCTCACAGCGCTCCCTCAGACTGCCTAGCTGGGTTAGAGGGGGCAGCTTCACTGCAGGGAGAGGAGGGGAGAGAAGGGAAGGGAGGGAAAGTAAAGGCGAGTGAAGGAGGGAGGAATATGAAGACAGGGGATGAGAGGGAAATTTGGTCCCCCCCACTTTTTGAACCAAAGTTACACCCCTGATCATACCATTTTAAAGAATTTGTCAATAGAGCCATAACCTTTACTCACACATGAATCCACCACTGCTGCCGCTCTGGTGTTCCCCATTAGGTCCCAAAGTAATTACATCATCTGCATCCTTTACATGACATTGCAGTCAATCATTGGCTTCAGTTGTGATGCCTGCATATCTCGTGTGAGACCACGAAGACCATTGATTGGCTGGATTCATGGGTAAGTAAAGGTTATTTTTTAATTTTTTATTTTTTTTCATCCCTTAATCCGAATATTTTAAAAATTTCGGACAAACTTGTATTTGGAGATTCTATGGTTTAATGATATATTGCCTAAATAACTAATGGGAGGAGGTGTGTGTATGAGAGATGACTCTTGTAGAATAAAAGCTTTTACCAATATAGTCATAGTATGGGCTATACAACCGGTAAAATTGTATTCATTGACACCACCCCCTGCCGAGTGACACCATTTATTCTCCTGACTACAGGCGCTCAAGTACTCATAAACACTAGTCTTAGGCCAAGTCAGTTTGTAGTATTACTTTAGGACTACGTTTAAAAAACACAGAAAAAGAAGGAAATCTATTCAATCACTATGTTATGGCAAAAGGCAACCAACTGTTTAGTTTTTATGGAAAGCTATGATTGTTCTATAACACTTTGTGAGTTGTAATACAATTTAGACTAGCAGTTCCATGGTCCTCTTTCCTGGACTTCACATATCCATTAGTCAATAAAACAGTTTCGAAATGTAAGATAAGAATGGGAATTATAACTTACATATATTATTAATTTTTACTTTTGTTCACTAAAAATTCTTGGAATACTGCCATGACTTTCATGATTAAGGGTGAATAGACACCCGAAACGCGTCAGCCGTTTCTTATGTATTGAGGATTTAGTATGCCTATGGGAACGCTCACATTTTAATTGCTTTATCAATAAAGGAATTGAGTTTTATGCCATACTCGTTTGGTGGTTATCGCTGCATCACACAGCTTTCACAAGCATGTCCAACAAACCCTGAAAGCCAAAGCATGCCGAATATATGTCAATACATTCCCATGAACATGGACCCTGTCAGCTGCCTCTGTAACAATCGACTCAAAACAGAATATAACATTCATTTTTGTTCTCGTTATGAAAACCAGGATCATTCAAGGAACAATGAAAAAACAATCTTCTACATTCAAAGAGTCTCGATAGCCCAGAAGCCCCATTTACACTGGAGCCAACTGAATCTTTTTGATGTTGTTAGTTTGACATTCTAGAATTTCTTTGGCGTTAAGAAGAAAATGGACAATCTTTATAATTATTTATTGCGTTTTTACTTCATATAAAAGTCATATTCCGGATTGTAAGAAAAACCTTCATAAACATAGAAGCTAGAAAAAATATGTGAAACACCCTGAAGATCACTGTACTTCTAACACTCAGCCGCTCAGTGGGACAAGTGCTCCATTTGTAGGAACAATATACATTTATCACACAATAATTGCTGCAGATCTGTTTGTTTAGGCAGAAGTGGATTAGAGTTTTAGCTAAATGTCACTGAAAAGGTCATTGGGATCTGGAGAGTTTTTTGATGTTGGTAAAGGAGGATTTACTGATGAAGGATTTTTGCCAGTTGTCTTTGAAGAGGCTGGTTTACATCTGCAAAAAGGATGAAAAAAAGAGAACTGTTAGGTTTAGAATTTATCTTTTACCATCAAATAATGAAGTGTACATTTAGTGAGGCAAATATACAGTTGTAGTACAATTTATTTAAGCTAGCACTAATAATTGTTAGATTACCAGGTGGTTTGTTTTCAAAAATTACTGTGCAGGTTTTTGATAGAAAAGGTGCGGTATGATCAGAAGTCAGATTAAAGTGCATCCAGCAAAAAAGAATCAGTACCATGAACCACTATGAAGGTTTTCTAAGCTGGCCTATTGTGATCAATACAATTCAATTTCTTTTATTACTTAAGTAGGTAGATTGTTCTGACAAGTCCCTCTGCTAGATTTCAGATTGAGAGATGGTGTTCTGGCTGGGTCAACAAGCTGTGGCAGCCACATGCGGATGACACCACCCCTACATGCAGCAGCTGATGGCCACACATGTTTGCTGATCCAACTAAAAAATCTGTGCAGCTTCTCCTGTGTATCACTGGGGTTTTTTGCCTCCCACCGGGAATGAATTTTTAACCTTATTCTTCATAAAATAAGTTTAGCCTTTTTCTGTGATTTTAAAACTATATCACCGATAAATTCATGCGAACATTGGTTGTTGCATGTGGCTGCTACAGCATGTGACCCCAGCCTTATGATGTTTAGTAAAAAGATTGCTATTACCTACAGCAAGGCACAACTAGGAATACTCTTTGGTAAAGGGACTTGCAATATAAACTTTACTATTTTTTATTAACACACTATATCATTATAATTACTATAGTAACAACAGTAATTATAATTATTGGGGAAAAATGGACAAAGTAAAACAATAAAAAGAGGGCAAATAGCTGGACCCCAAGAAGTTATAATAGAACAAAATGCAATGTCTTATAGAGCTAAAGGGATTCCATAATTAATGAAAAATACGGAATATACCACCCAAATATTTTTACAAATCATTGTGACACAGCACAGAAAAAGAGAGAATAACTTGAGGATAATATAGTCTCTGAATAATTGAGGAATGAAATTGTGTATGAAATCATATAAATGCTAACAAGTCAGACCTGAAGGGAAAAGACGGAGCTAGCTAGTGGCACTATATACCGATACTAGAAGATAAAATGAAAATGATAAATCACAGAGCACTTAAAAGCTCAAATAGATTTTGGCACTTGTATAAGTCTAATCTGCTTTTAATCTTCTCCTTAGCCAATTTGGAACTTGTTTCTGGAAGCGGGCTGAAATCTATCTCTTGGAGACAAGCAGCTTACCAAAACAAGCAGGAAATCTGGCTGCTGTAAGTATATGTTTAGACATATCTCCCTCAATACAAATGCAGACCGCTTCTTCCAGCTGAGCCTATTAATTGTGTACAACGATTACACCCAATAAAACCAACTTACGTCAAGGCTTGGCATATTATGACAAAGGTATTAAGCTAAAATTACTATTATTTCTTGGGGGGTCAGGATATTTCTCCTTAGGCTGCGCTGTATATAGCTTATGATGAAAACTAGTGTCACTTGACAAGCTGGAATATAGATGCTTAAAGAGAACCCATGACATCTCCTGACATGTCTGTTTCAGTAAATACTTGTGTTCCCTATGAAATACCAATTCTGGAGCACCTTCTCTTATAACTCTGTTGTGCTGTTCCTCTATTATTCCTTCTAGAAATGTTTTACTGGATCAGTCACATGGGTGTTACCATTCAAGTTTTCAGATGGTTGGGCACACAGTGACTAAGATTGGATAATAGAAATAGAAGCATAGCCAGCTCATCAGTCTAAAAAGCATCCCAACTGCACGGATCCCACTAAGAGGAAGTGTAACTTCAAGAGCCAAACCAATAATATTAGTTCCATCAATTGACTTGATCATATACAATTCATCTTTATTAGGTCATTCCATAAAAACAATAATTATGACACAGCAGAGGTCAGTTATTGCTTGTGCACATGGAACTGCTTAAGAGTTTTTAATCATAGAAAACAATTACTTGTCTCTGCTGTGCCACAATTATTGTTTTAAGGAATGACCTAATAAAGATGAATTTTATATGATCAAGTCGATTGCTGGATCGGATATTATAACTACTGATTGGACAAAGTTAGAGCATGCAGGGGACACAGCCCTAATTGGTAACACCCATCTGACTGATTAGTTATACATTTCTAGAAGGAATAACAGAGAAACCAAAAAACTTGGAGATTTAAAGAAAGATGCTCCACAATTGTTAATTCATGGGAAACACTAGTATTTACTAGAACAGTCATATCAGAATTGGCCACAGATCCTCTTTAAAGTGGATCTTCCAGAAGTGCTTTATAAAAGGCTCTTACATGTGCATGAACACAGAGGCCCAGTGCTTGAGCTTCGGTGACCCAGTGCTCCCGTTATTGTTCTTGGCTATACAGTGCCTTGCGAAAGTATTTGGCCCCCTTGAACTTCTCAACCTTTTGCTGCATTTCAGGCTTCAAACATGAAGATATAAAATTTTAATTTTTTTGTGAAGAATCAACAACAAGTGGGACAATTGTGAAGTGGAACGAAATTTATTGGATATTTTAAACTTTTGTAAAAAAACAAACAAAAAAAAAACCCTGAAAAGTGGAGCGTGCAATATTATTCGGCCTCTTTACTTTCAGTGCAGCAAACTCACTCCAGAAGTGCAGTGAGGATCTCTGAATGATTCAATGTTGTCCTAAATGACTGATGATGATAAATATAATCTTCCTGTGTGTAATCACGTCTCCGTATAAATGCACCTGCTCTGTGATAGTCTCAGGGTTCTGTTTAAAGTGCAGAGAGCATCATGAAGACCAAGGAACACACCAGGCAGGTCTGTGATGCTCTTGTGGAGAAGTTTAAAGCCAGATTTGGATACAAAAAGATTTCCCAAACTTTAAACATCCCAAGGAGCACTGTGCAAGCAATCATATTGAAATGGAAGGAGTATCAGACCACTGCAAATCTACCAAGACCTGGCCGTCCGTCTAAACTTTCATCTCAAACAAGGAGAAGACTGATCAGAGATGCAGCCAAGAGGCCCATGATCACTCTGGATGGACTGCAGAAATCTACAGCTGAGGTGGGAGAGTCTGTCCATAGGACAACAATCAGTCGTACACTGCACAAATCTGGCCTTTATGGAAGAGTAGCAAGAAGAAAGCCATTTCTCAAAGATATCCATAAAAAGTCTGGTTTAAAGTTTGCCACAAGCCACCTGGGAGACACCAAACATGTGGAAGATGGTGCTCTGGTCAGATGAAACCAAAATCCAACTTTTCGGCCACAATGCAAAACAATATGTTTGGCGTAAAAGCAACACATCACCCTGAACACACCATCCCCACTGTCACACATGGTGGTGGCAGCATCATGGTTTGGGCCTGCTTTTCTTCAGCAGGGACAGGGAAGATGGTTAAAATTGATGGAAGATGGATGGAGCCAAATACAGGACCATTCTGGAAGAAAACCTGTTGGAGTCTGCAAAAGATCTGAGACTGGGACGGAGATTTATCTTCCAACAAGACAATGATCCCAAACATAAAGTGAAATCTACAATGGAATGGTTCACAAATAAACGTCTCCAGGTGTTAGAATGACCAAGTCACAGTCCAGACCTGAATCCAAACGAGAATCTGTGGAAAGAGCTGAAAACTGCTGTTCACAAACGTTCTCCATCCAACCTCACTGAGCTCCAGCTGTTTTCAAAGGAAGAATGGGCAAGAATTTCAGTCTCTCGATGTGCAAAACTGATAGAGACATACCCCAAGTGAATTGCAGCTGTAATCGCAGAAAAAGGTGGAGCTACAAAATATTAACTTAAGGGGGCCGAATAATGTTAGCAGTAACCTGCTCCTCTATAGGATGTCGCTAAACTCCCGCACACCTTCATAGCCAATATTCACCTCTCACATCAATGGCATATGGTGCTCCGAAGATTCCATGTTGCTTATTCATAATGGCACCATTTATCCACTCATGATACACTTGGAATTATAGTATTAAAAAATACCACCACCCTTTTCCTGAAAGCTAATGATAAGTTCTTTTTGCATCCTTGATAAATCATTGCTTTTACCCATGACATCAATGAAGGATATGTGTGTAGGCAGACAGCCTATCACATGCCTTATGTACCCACCAAGCTTTCTAATGTAACTTCCTTCATAAGCTACGTGCTGCCGACGTTAAAAGTATGGAGGTGGTCATAATAATGTGACTCAACTGTGTACAACATCATAGAGAAAAGTTAAACAGTACAAGAGTGTAGAAAAGTAGGGCCCTTTTTCCCTCTGTACCAGTTGTTAGTTACTTATTGTCATTTTGTAATTGTTTGACCAATGTTATTTATGTAACCGCCTCGAATGTACAGTGCCCTGAAACCAAGGGCACTCTAAAATAAATATTAACAATAATAATTAAAATGTCACGGTCTGACATTCTAACGACTCTACATTCATCACTTTGCACCAAGTAAACAAAAAGCGTGTACTTGATATATATATTTTAATAGAGTAGTTGGCGGCTATCTTCCGGAAACAGCGCCACTTTTCTCCATAGGCCGTGTCTGTTATTGCAGCTAAGCCACATGCAAGTGAATAGGACTGAGCATCAAAACCAGACATAGCCCATGGAGAAATTTGGTGCTGTATCTGGAAAAAAGTAGCCATGTTTTTCTAATCTCACAAAAGCTCTTTAATGGTTCCCCCCCTGCATGTAATAAGATATGTCTCATAATAACAGCTTGTTTGCTTCTCCTCTGTGTAGTGTGAAGAGTTACTGGGAATGTTCATGCATATTGTAAAGATACCTGCTGTGTTCACAGTGAATGTGAATCTGTGGGAGATATTCACTCCAGTGAAATGAGTTGGACAGTTTTCTGCTACACGTTTACATCAAGGCTGAATCTGCAGTGTAAATTACAGCCCTCAAATAAGGCTTATCTTTAATTAGAGCCTCACCTGAAAATACATGAGCGCTCACCATATTGATGTGGTGACAATTATTATTTAGGAAAGTGGGCTCTAAATACAGGTGCAAAGACAAGAGCCAGCCTATAGAGGCACAGCACTCCCCCAGGGTGGTAAAAGGAATTTATGCTCCTGTAATTAACCACTTGTCCATCTAAATTGCTGTGAATGTCCTAGTATATTTCTTAAAGTTGCTCTAGGGCCTTGTTCACAGGGTCAAGATTTGCAGAGGCAAACACGCCATAGATTTTCAGTATAATCAGAGGCATAGAATGAGGATTTCTGCTGTAGATTTGCATGCCAGTCTGCATAAGAATGAGATCTAATGAAGTTCATTATAAAATTCATACCAGTCATCAATTTAAAGGGATTGTTTCAGAACATTGAAGCTCATTCACATGCACTATAAGCAGAACTGAAGCAGAGATTGGCCAGATTAAGGTGTATAATCTGAGGGTAAATACGGACCAATTCTACAATCTGTAAACAAACCCTAAACTGGGACTTCACCCATTAAAATGGATTCACACTTTTTTTTTTTTTTGGTACATTGCAGGTGTCCGTTGGGGTATTGGGAAAAAGGACACCCTGATTCTGTGATGTAGCCCTGTCCGTCCCATAGACAGAAATAGAACAAACGTTTATTTGGACCATTTTATATGCTTTCGTGAGGAACACAAAAGGGTGGTGGACCATTGTTTTGTGACCCGCACAGAAAGCGTTTACCATGAGTAAACAGAACTTAGTCCAAATAGGACTATGGGCGACATGTCTGAGTGGGGCTGCGCCAGAATTCTGGACTTAAAAAGCTGTAGTAGACCAGTTCTATAGATATATGACCAGGCGTACTCCAAACCTTGGCGCGATAAGTGCCTCAGCGCGGTGCCAAAGACAATTTTTAGCGCCTCAAAATTTTGGGCCGCTCTGGGGGCGTCGCACTACATTAGTAGAAGTAGACACATTTATGATTCTTTGACGCCGAAACTTTGGCGCAAAACAGTTAGAACAGCCAGACCAGGTTAAAGGTGGTGCCTGAGCCTGAGTTGTCATATTGGCACTACAATGCACCTGTATGTATGACCTGCAGAAGAACAGTTTCATACATTCTGGCACATTCTACACTACCTTAAAGCGATTTAGAAATGGTCTGTCTGCACCAGGATTCATACATGTCGTCCTATGTGGTTTCAATTACAGTCTGTGGTCTGGCCACAGCTACGTTGCAGTATCCGTCAAGGTACCTTTTTGTCCTGATAGCCAACTGCAACATGCCAAAAAGTGAAGTGTGAACTCAGCCTAACAGATTTTACAGCTGGGAGCCTACACACTGCTGAGGAATCAAAGTATGATAGCGAACCCCATTCAATTGTTTTGATTTGCATTCATTTTTTATTTAGTTTGCATCATTCTAAATCACTACATGTTCACTAGAAAATGAAAGACTGCCAAGCACAATACAAAAAAAGTCATCTGCTTTTGCTGTTTTTGGTAAAACAGGTCAATTGTCTTACGATTTGTGTATGAGGCCCCACTGACAGATGATGTTAGGGTATGTTCACACGGCGTAATTTCGGCACGCATTTCTCTGCGTATTTGCGCTCTCATATGAGCTCATAGAGAACTATGGATTACGCCTCCTTCCCTGCTCGTACAATACGAACGTCTTGTACGCGCAGGGAGATAAGTGACATGTAACTTAGTCGCAACGCGAGTAATGCATGTCTATGGGGCGGCGTGCTGCCGGCCCCCCTGCACTGCGGGAGTACGCGCTGATCAGCGCGAGCTCCCGAGACACACATACATCATGTGAACATACCCTTAGGGAGAAAGAAGGATTGGGCATGCTCAATTTCAATGCCTGATCCTTTTGTCTCCCTAGAGAAGTGTCTGGCAGTGACTTACTCCCATCTCCACATTAAAAACACACAAGGCCTGATTTATGAGTACTGACAAACAGTAAGACAGTCATTGTTGCCCAGAGCCAAGGGCGCCATCAAGGCAGTACTGGCAGTACTCATGTAAGGCACCCTGATCATATTTTATTTATTTTTTTAAAAGGGGCGCACTGATGTGGTGTAAGGAATTGGTAATGGTTGAGGGGCCAGAAGATCCAGCTGTATGGGGCCATGAATTTACTAATGAGTGCCATGCTCATAACAATCAATCAAAGGCAACCTTTTTAATGAATGAGGCTGAATGAGCCGTGCATGTATGTGTATGATTTGGGGGAAGCGGTCTTTTGGCAACAGCTAAAGTGTAAAAGCAACTTTAATACAAGATCTACAAACAAATGTTACACACAGATTATATTTTATAACCAAAATATAAAAAAAAAATATATATAAACCTGTGCAGAAGTAGACGGCTCATTTTATAATCTGACAATTTGCTATGAGCAACCAGTTCTTGAGCCAAAGCCAGGAGACTTGGACATTGTGGACTGAGAGAGTATATAATCGTCTAAAACATTTAGCATCTTTATCACATGTATCTACTAATTTTCATGGATGAAGAACAGATCATGGGGCCAAAACAGGTCACTTAAAAATCAGACAAGACCACAGATCACAGCTGTGGTTGTATGAAATCCAAGCAAACTATGGGAACCTGGCACTGACCTATGAAAATGAGATTGTTTGTATGTAAAATATCACCATGGTAATGACATTTTTTCATGATAGGATGATTGTGGGCTCCACACCGTTTATTTAAATGGGCTGTACACGGTGAGACAGAAGAAATAAACAATCTGACTTCCTGCACACTTTCATATTTCTAATAGAGGCATGAACGGAACTGCACAGGACACCAGCTAAGACCACATCTGCATGTGTTGCTTATCAATTACTCATGGCTCATATCTGTGGTATGTATCATCTACATATGTATATTATGAATGTAGTCACGCATCTATTTCTAGCTGAGCTCAGTCTTCTTAATCAGGCTACATTGAAGGTCAATGTCACACCCTAGAAGCTCTCCCGCAAACACTAGTATCTTCAATGTGCTGGACAAGCCTTCCAAAATACATGTATTCTGGATTATGTTCTGAGAGGCATTGATCCCTCCTGTTGCTGAAAATCTTTACTAGGGAATTTTAAAAAATGTATTATAAAATACACAGAAAAATATCAGGGTACTGCTAAAGGTGCTGGAGAAGAAATAGGCCATATAACAACACTACTGTATAAATGTATATTATTAATAATGACTGTTGTGTTTAAGAGTCCAATTGCAGGTGATCACTTCAATTAAAAAATAAATGTTTCAAAAAAGTTTTAAAGGTTTTATCAGATTAGCACTTAAAAGGTATTTTCATGTCAGACCTCAGTGTCTGAGACTGGAAATTCGTTTTAACTCAAAATCGAATGCATAAATGGTAAGTGTAAATTTACTGATTTGCAGATATTTCCTGCAGATATTGCACTGGATTTTTTCTGTGCAGAAATTGAACGGAGGTGTACTTTTTAAAATGTTACTGTAAAATAAGCAATAATTTGTTACAGATTTTCCCTCATAAATTCAATAGAAAAGCAATAAAATGCACTGTTGTGGATTTCACTGCCAAATTTGTAACTTAAATATGATTGATTTTCCATTTTGCACAATCTGCAAGAAAATCCACAGCAACAAATTGGTTTGGATTTCAATTTCTGTATCTCTAAACCTCTCTTAACGGAAATGATGTTCCATTTATTTTATTCATTTATATAGCTCTGTGCAGAGATGGTCACCAGTCATATTGGTTCCTGTCCTCATTGGGGCTCACAGTCTAAATTCCACATTCGCCTATCTGTATGTTTTTGGAATGTGGGGGAAATTTCAGTACCTGAAAGAAACCCACACATACACAGGGAGAATGCACAAACTCCCTGCAGATGTTGTTTACTGTAGGATTTGAACCCTGGACCACATTGCTGAAAAGCTACAGTGCTAACCAGTAACAGTGCTGCCCAATAACTGCTATCACAAGATATATAAAACTGGATTTTTATGTCCATGTCACAAAATACATGTCACAAAAAACTTGACTTTCATAGCACTTGGAGACTGAGTAACCTTATACAGCCCAACCCCATCATACTGCCAGTTCTCTGCTTAGGATAACCCTCTATTAGCCAGCAAGAAGAACATCTGGATCTTGCAGACTCAGGTTAACTATGTATTATATGGTTGCCCACTGATATTGCCTGATCCACAGGGGTTTCTGCAGCCAGACCTATATGTGAAGCTCATTTTTAAGGTGGCTTTTATTTAGGGAGAGGAAGTCCAGATGGGTCAATCCCTTTAATGCAAAAGCAACCAATAAGTTAGTTTTGAGACAAAACTAATATTCACTATTTTATGGACAGATGAAGAAACCCTACCTACTAAGAATTTATGACCTTCAACCATATAACCATCAGCGGGGGAAATAATTGTAAGGGTATGTTCACACGGCTTCATTGCGAGGCGTACAGTACACTCCGCAATTACGCCGGGTCTTCGGGAGTGGCGCTGATCGGCGTGTACTCCCGCGACGCGGGGGTCCGGCAGCCCGCTGGCCCCATAGACATGTATTACTCGATCGTATTGTACGCCCGGGGAGAGGAGGCGTCATCCATAGTTCTCTATGAGAACTGTGGATTACCGTAATGATTGGGGCACGCTCGTATTAGAACGCAGTATGCCGCGAAATACGTGGTGAAATGCTCCCCAAAATAAGCCATGTGAACATACCCTAAGAGTGGCAAGGTATGCAATACATGACATTAGCAATAGGGCCTACAAACAAGTAAACAACAAAATCATAACCAGTTAGTACCAAGTCAGATTATAAAACAAGAGAAATTCCCAGTCTTTTTAGGTTGAAGACATGCATGCTATGAATTACATGTCACATTAACACAAACAGAAATATGTATATCATTAAAGTATAAAAATCAACCACCAAGCAAACACTTCACGGTCCTACATAAAACTATTGTCCAGTTTCTGAGAACTGAAGTTAAAGTAAGGCGCATGGATTGAGAAGGTATGTGATCATGGATATATGTCAGAGGCCTAAATAACATATGTGAATTTGACAAATGAGGCAGAAAATATGAAATGTTTAGTCTCAGAGCCATTTTCTACTTAAAAAAAAGGAATAAGGAGGAAAAAGAGAAGAACTTAATGGAAATCTGCCAAAATGACATAATTTTCTCCTAAAACTCACTTTCAAGAACAGCATACGTGACACTTAGTGACTGTGCCACCTGGTTTAGGGGACAAAGAGATGGTGTACCTAAAGCATTGCAGGCATTCCTGTGAGATTCTAGTATACAGAGACACAGGACAGGATAATAGTCAGTGTAAGGAAAAGCCTATACGGCTACATTATTTGTAGGTGACAATATACTTATTCAATGGAAAGTATGGCTTGTCTCTCAATGCTCACTCGACCCAGGGTTCAAAGGAAGCATAGTTCTCTAAAGGGCTGATGCTACATCTGCACAAGAAGCTTTATTAGGTGCGTGCAGATGTCAATCACAATTGAGTAATCGCTGTACATGCTGAAACCAGATGCTGCTAATGTAACATAAAACAGGGTGTTATACAGATGAATCACCCAAAACCTAATTACAGATCACATTTTGCTATTAGAAAAGAGGATAGCGTATTAAAAAACAGGACTACTCATGTAAAGATCATCTATTTTTGGGGAATAGAACTTTGCAACATTTGTACTTTAAGTAATAATGGAACGGGTATGCTAATCAATGTAAAAATATACAGGGTGTAATCAGCAAAGCTTAAACTTATATTACATCATGTGGTAGAAAACTCCAATTAATCATTATCCCCATTGCATGAACATTTTAAGGGTGGGATCTGATAGCTGTGCGCAGACTAAACCACACCCGAGCACAGATGCCAATGCCCGCCTGAGTTTGCTGGTGAAACAGTGATATCACTGGCAAACTTGTGCAGCTGTGGTTTTGTCTGTGCACAGTTACATTGTCAGACCTTACCCTGAAGGGGTTGTCTTCTTTGGTCCCTCAATAAATAATCTGCTCACAAAAATGTCTCACTACAGAGAGTCCCAGTGATAATCTGTAATCTGGTGTAAACCTGGTGGAAATTTTAGAATGCTCCTGTACAGTATGGTCCCTGGAGTGGAAATGATGCATTATATAGTACCCACTGAAAGCATTGGTTAGTTCACATGATGCATGTATGCAGTGAGACTCTGTGTAGTAGATACTCTTTGATCAGGCCAATTGATGGGAGGTCCCGAATTAGAAAACACTCTCTATTGAACTGAACTCCTTAAAAGGTTATTTAAATTTAGTTTACTAAACCGAACAATTCTTTTAAATAATGATCCATACCTAACTCAAGGGACCACATAATTACATGTACTTCTTGAGGAGGAGCTAAATCAAGTAAATGGGTGTCTGACAGGAATAGGAATATGAGACCTGAAGAGAAAATGACAGTAGTGGTTATTAAAGACTACTTTCGATACTTCTGGTGTGCTTATCTAATTCACTCTACATAGCAGAACCATCATCTAGTGGTTAGATTTTATGTTTGGGACGTTTTATTGGGCCCCCTTTTCCCCATTGTTAATTTTCTAGGACTCCAGCTGCATGGTCCAGGATCTTTGTAAACAGTTTGAGCATGCCCTAAACACATATATTTTACAACAGGACTTTTACACTACTAAAAAGTGTAGTCTGGGTGTACATTTTAAAATAAATTAGTGCTGCTTAAGATATTACAAAATAAAAAAAACACATACTTACCTCTCCATTCACCCCCATTAGCGCTGCCGATTCGCCTGTTTACTTCAGGTCCTGGGAGTCGGATTTTCACTGGTGCAGCCACTGATTCGCTGCAGCTGTCACAAGTCATTGCTGATGTCAACACTTAATCACTTCTGAATGGTGATCTCAGCCATGACACGTCACTACTGCAGCCAATCAGTTGATGATCTGACTGCCAGGAGGGGAAAAGAAAACAGAAGGACTGACACCACTGGAAGGGAGAGGTGTGTGTTCTTTTTATTTTGTCTCATCAGCACTCATTTCTTTTGAAATCTGAAATCCTGACTGTATTTCATCCATATCCTCCTTCTTCTCCCACGTCTCCTGAAGCTAAACGTGGAGAAAACTAAATTCATCATCTTCCTACCGTCCCACTCTATCCCTCCACCTGAGCTCTCTATCACTATTAACGGCTACACTGTCTCACCGGCTCCACAAGTCCGCTGCCTTGGGATAACTCTTGACTCTATTCTGTCCTTCAAACCGCACATCCAAACCCTCACCTCTGCCTGCTGCCTCCACCTGAAAAATATCTCTCGTATCCGCTCATTCCTTAACTTCGAAAGCACAAAAATACTTGTGCACGCCCTCGTCATGTCACGACTAGACTACTGCAACATCCTGCTCTGTGGCCTCCTAGCAAGCACCTTCGCTCCCCTCCAATCCATCCTTAACTCTGCCACCCGTCTGATTCCCCTCTCACCTCGATACTCCTCTGCCTCTCCCCTCTGCCAATCCCTTCACTGGCTTCCCCCCTGCCAGCGAAATCCATTTTCAAGTTATCTCTGCCTTAATCTCCAGATACCTCCCCATATGCAATCTCCGCTCCTCACAGGACCTTCTTATCTGCTCTCCCTGTATCAACTCCTCACATAACCATCTCCAAGATTTCTCTCGTGCTTCCTCTACACTCTGGAAACTCATGCCCCAACTCCTCAGACTCTCCCCCACTCTAAACCCAGCCTCAAAAGAACCTGAAAAACCCATCTCTTCGGGGATTGCCTATAACCAACAATAACCTTGCTGTCACTACACCATCCACAAACATGTCCGCCCCTTACCTTCTGTCTCTTCCCACCTTCCTTGTAGATTTTAAGCCCTCACGGGCAGGGACCTCTCTCCTTCTGTACCAGTTGTTAGTTATTAATTTGTCACCTTTGTACTTGTTTGACCCATTATGTATGCAACCCGAATGTACAGCGCCCTGGAAGCAAGGGCGTTCTAAAATAAATAATAATAATAATAATAAAAATAAAATCTCTTTAATCTCTTTTTTATTTAATTTTCACCTACATCCACCTTTTTTCTCATAGACTGATACCCTAATTCCACAGCACCCCCTACCCAAATGTATTTCATACCTACGCATAGAGAGATACTGGCAGGGTGACTGGTTCGTATGTGTAGGGTCTGTTCATATGGGACAGACATGCTAAAGATTGAATTCTCTCTTGCACATTCGTGCAGATCTGCAGCAAATTGTGTACATTTGTCGCTGCAGATTTCTTATGCAGATTAATGTAAACAGAATACAAAAAAAACACAATACATAAAACATCTGTGGAATTTGCTGTGGAGCTGCAGCATTTCGACAGTAAAATCTGCAACAAGAAAGTTTTACTGTAGATTTACTGCAGATTTTGATTTTCTAAATTGAGGCCCATGAGGAAAATCCACAGCAAACCTACAGCATATCTGTACTATAGATTGATGTTTTGCATATTTAAATTGTATGTCAATTAACAAATGGATTACAGGCAGATTTATTCAGCAGAACGTAAATTAAATTAAGAAAAAAAATTGTATTTATAAAGTTGCTACATATCTGCCCCATGTAAAATTACCCTTACCCTAGTTACTATTATATATAACACAGAGTTTGCCTACACATACATGTAGGTGGCTAACAGTTGGGTTTGGCAACTTTTCCTTAAAGAAGAGCAAAAAGATCTCTTACATTTGGAACCTGTGTTGTAATTACTGATGCAATAGTGCTCATTACATTATTAGTACAATGTTGATAAAATCAGAACTTATTGTGGTTCCTTGGGGACTGGAGCTGAAAAACATTGGCCTACAAGGCAATACGGAGCAATGGACATGTTCTGTCCACTGAACGTCATGGTGCAAAAACCTCATTTACATGTCACTGGATTTGACGTAGAATCTGACATGTGTGAACGGCCTTACAAATGTGATCTCCACTTATTGGTGCCTCATTGTCTTAAGTCTTCATCAATTTTAAAGCACAGTCTTGTGGACTGTAATGTACGAAGCATCTTTTTGAGACTCGTCCAGCAGCTATTTAGCAACACAACATATCTGGGAACATCTGTGTTAATGTGAGAGGCCAGCAAAACCAGATAATTAAAATGGATTTAAATGTTCAGGTCGAGTACAAGTTTTTCTTCATCTGGGTTTTTCTTGATCACTGCTCGTGCTTGGCTAACCTAAATATATTCTGACATCACTTGAGCAATGAAGTGTTCTGTTTTGTCTCTTAGCCGGGAAAATTCAACCACAATTGATTCTGTAATTGATTCGTTAGCATGCAGAGTGCGCTCTGTGAGCTAGAATAAAAGCATCGTTAATACAATCAGATCACATGTACCGTTCCTGCAGACAAACACATATAGTTGTATGGGAAATTATCAGGATGAAATTCACTCATGAAATGTAAAGACACAGCTGGTAGACCTGTCCTACGGATATTTAACACATTGTGGATAGTGGATTATCCAGAAGAATTCAAGACTCTATTCACAGCATGCTATTTTATGTCCAGTTCATCTATAAAAACATTTGTTGTAACATTCTCCCAAGCTTCTGTGTGAAGAACATTTGACACATGAACACAAGTACAATCTTCATTCAGTCAAATCATATACGGTAAATAAGGGACGTGTCTTTTGGTTTTTCTACCATATAAATCAATGCCTGGATGGATCCAAACAGATCACCAGTGTCTCCATTTCTTCTGTCATTGACCTTCTTCTCCTGAACATTCACAACTTTAACCTTTGAAACTCCTTCAAGTGAGGAATCGGTTCGCACAGCTGCTAGATCCTAAGTCGTATGCCATGAACCTGCTTGCTTCTGTGGTCACCAAGTCATTTGTCCGTCTGTGTGCTGCTCCATGTGACTGTTCACTTTCAGGCTGCATGTCGAATTACATGTGCCAACTGTGTGCACTCTGCTGTCTCCTAATGCAAGCATCACATTGCTTGCTAATTCGAAGGATCAATGCACACTGCTAATATTTCCCCCCACTATGCTAGAACTCTAAACTTATTTAAAAGGACATTCCCCATATGCTCATTGCACGATTTTAGATGTTGTTAGTAGTGTTTGCGACACATACAGTTTCGGCAGTGTCTTTTGGTTTTGGTGCCAACTGCCCTCTTGAGCACTTTCTTTGCCTGCTCTGACCATTGCTTGGTCTTTGATTTGGCGACCCCGACGGGAACCTACCCTACAAATCCCCTACAATGTCCCTTAAATACATAAAGACAATTATAAATGTTACAGATAATGAAAACGTATAAATATACAAACACAAAAAGATATATACCGATATATATGAAGATCAAAGAGAGGCAAAACAGGTAATCAACAGATTAACGGATATATTCCAAAAATAATAGGACAAGTCATCAAATTAGACAAATTTTTAAATTTCATAGGCAACAAGACAAGTCATGATAATAGACATATTCCGACGCGTTTCCCCCAAAGATAGCATGAGTTCATCAGGGAACAAAACATGCAAACATGCCTATATATGTATATATGTTTCATACTGTGTAAATTGCCAAAACTTTTATTGTTGCTTTCATTATCATCTTGATAACTGTAATCCATTGCTAATTTATCTTTCATACTCTAATCCAACCTGAAAACAGCACCCAGGCTCATCTTTCTGTGTCGTTACTATACCGATGCCTCTACCCTGTGCTAGTCACTGCTGGTTGCCCATTCACTTTAAAATTTAAACCTATCATTCTTACCCACAAAGCTCTTCAAAATGCTGTGCCATCCTATATCCCCTCCTTCATTCTGTAACTAGGCAAATCTTCACCATCACGTTACAGAGATTTATTTCAACATTCCAGTCGATAAGATCTTTATCAATGATGTCTCCTCCACATGCTACAAACGATTCCATCCGAACAATATCACTTGTGACATGTGGAGGAGATATAATTGATAAAGGTCTTATCGACCAAAACATTGAAATGATTCTCTGTGAATTGACATTGAAGATTTTGTAATATACATGTTCACCTGGATAATGTGCATCATGTTGAAATGCTGTTAAAATAAAAAAAAATTGCAATTAAAATTTTTTTGTGATTGGTGTTTGATATATTTTGGAAGGACAGTTGGGCAACGGGCACCGCTACAATGATAATAAATAAATATATAGAATGCCGGACTACAGAGTCTACAAATAATCTAATACTAACATCTTCCAAATCCAAACCTCTGACTTCTGTCTTCAAGACATTTCTTCTTCGGCATCAATTCTTTGAATTGCTAAACCCCAGATAGATTGCTTTCATATCAACAGTTTTAAATGTGCCCTAAAAAACACCTTTTAGGCAAGCTTATTACATTTCCTACCATAACTCTTCTGCGCAATCACCACTTTTTTATTACTTATAACCATTTAACAGCATCCCTCAAACTATTTATACCCAAATTTTTTTTATTTTTTTTTTATAAAAGATCATAAAAAGCAAGCAATCCTATGGTTTGGTTCAGATGAGCAGGCCCTCACGTCTCTTGTATAAACTGTTAGTTTGTTACTTTCTAATGAATGACTTTGCTTGTATATGTACTCTCTAAATCAGTGTCGGATTGGGGTGTCTGTGACCCACCAGTGAAGTTATTTCTTTGGGTCCACCCTATAGCTACTGTACATGACTGCACACGACTGCCATCTCATTCTTTCTTTCTGCCTCTCTTTCTCTCTTAAAAGCGACCTTAGGCCCACCATGCTCAGGGGCCCACCAGGAGGTTTCCCTGCTCCCCTGTGGGCCAGTCAAGCTTGCTCTGAATTATAGACTGCAGTAAAATATTCTTGCATTACTGTTATTATCGAAGAGCGGGCAACGATGACATTATTATATTTAATGTATGATTTGCATACTATGAACACAAAGGGCTTAGTAATGATTCAAAATTTTGGGTTTATGAATTTATTGCTGCCATCACTTTGCAATAAAAATGATTTCCAGTCTTCAGAGCAGAACAAACTCAGTACATATGAATTAGTAAGCCTATATCACTGGGTCCAGCCAGCTGTTAATACTTTTCTCTTTTTTGTAACGCTGCTTCATGTCAGTCTCCTAGAACGGAATATTAACGGATATTGCCACATTTTATGGTAATCCTGCAGTAACATCCCCATAAATATGTAGGACACGAAATAGGAAGCACATGATTCTGAGTCAATCTATTTATTACCTCGTTCTTCATAGTTTTACTTTACTACAGTGTTCCTGTGATTTGTTTTTATTACAATTTATAATATGATTAGATTTTCGCCATATGCTGTATGTTGAATGATATGTCATCTTTGACAATTGGTCCAGTTGCCATAGTAAGGATCTGTCCACATTTTGTGTTTGACATATACTGTACACAGGGAGAACCTTCATTAAATGTAAAGCTTTAACATATGTAACTTTGTGTCCTACAGTAGTGTACGTCACTTAATGACTTTGCTTTAAAAAAAAAAAAAAAAGTTTTTTGAGAAGTTTTGTTGTGATTCATAGAATTATTTTCAAGCATGCCTTCTGTGAATGATTTTTAGCTACATTATATGAATTGAATTTTATTGAAATCTTGTTAATTTCAAAGGCCCATTAAACCAATACAGTAAATCACTACAGCGACAACATCACAAAAAAAACCCATACATATACACATTCGTACAACTGAGACTAACACGCTACGTAATGTCTCAGTCAAGTCAAGTCAACAAATCTACTCCTGCTTGAAGCTACAAAACATTGATAAATCTGCCTCTTGTCTTCTACTGAGAGCAGAGAACAATACATATCCTCTGGAAGATACCAGGCATTGAGTGACAATTTGGCCCCGTGTACGGCTGATCATTTAGTATAACTAAATTAAATATGATGCAAAAGCCTGATATGAAGCATGGCAAAATTATACAATTAACAGTACTATATATATTGTATTGTGTGTCAGCATCATACATTCTACTTGTACTATTTATATTGTTACACATAGCTAAGGAGAAAACATTATTATATTTTAACAGATGTTCTGTTCCCATGCCCCACAAGCCGGGGCATTTCTTTGCAAATAGAAAGGATATTTTCTTTACAAATAAAAAGGATATTTTTCATATAAAATAACAAGACTGGTTTTCTCATTCTTTATTTAAAAACACTACTCAGCCTCAATTCCTTTTCTTGAGTAATTTCCAAGGAAGTTGAATGAGCCTGAAATTTGTTTACCACTTTGATT
Source organism: Phyllomedusa bahiana (assembly GCA_025379985.1). Taxonomy (NCBI): domain Eukaryota; kingdom Metazoa; phylum Chordata; class Amphibia; order Anura; family Hylidae; genus Phyllomedusa; species Phyllomedusa bahiana. The sequence continues at coordinate 228,422 of JAODAL010000713.1, forward strand.
TTAAGTTTCAAATCCAGACTTCCATGGGATATTAATTTTGATTCTCATTGATTTTTATGTTTTTATTCTCAACACATTCAACTATGAATAAAGAATTGCAACTGGAATATTTCATTCATTGAGATCAAGGGTGAGGTATTTTAGTGTTCCCTTTATTTTTGGGGGCAATAATTATATTTTTATATATATATAATTATATTATATATATATATCTAAATTCTATATTTATATATATTATTATATTTATATTATATTATATATTTATATATATATATATTATTTTTTATTATAATATATATAATAATATATATATCATATACACACACACATATAGGCTGATCCAAAAGGCTGGTGTGTGTCTGTAGTAGCTGTACCTGCAACTCTTACTCAGATATCTGGGTAAAAGCTCCATACTCTAAATTGATCTGGGACAATCTGTCCCTGAATATTGTGGCGGATCAGTGATTTGTAACATCTGCATGGAGTTTGTATGTTTTTACTGTTCCTGTATAGTTTCCTTTAGATACTTAGGTTTCCTGCAACAATCCAAAAGCATAATGATAGGTCAACTGGCCTCCTATGAAACTGGCTCTAGTTTAGGTGTTTAAGTATGAGGAAATGAGATTGTGAGCCCCACTTGGGACAGGGACTAATGTCAGTGATTACAATCAGTGTGCAGTGCTGTGAAATTTGATAGTATGATAAAACATAAATGAAATCATTTAGTAAATAAGACATTGGAATTCATTATAAATTCATTCAGATATTTTCTTTAGAACACTACACTCACATTAATATTGAGACATGTACTACTAGCTTGTTGCATTCTTAATCTGTTCACAAATACTTACAAATTAGGGGAAGTAGGTCAGACGACCACAGTTTTGTTTTGTTTTTTTTAACATGCAAAAAATCACAATACACATACATGTTCACATATGGTTTGTTTAGCAAGCCAGAGACAAAGAAATATACGTAATATGTTTTAATGTATTTCCACACATATGTGTTTATGCGTACGTGACTCATTTTCTTCTTTCACAGGGGAGCAAAGGTCAAACTAGTGTTTACATCAGGCGTAGACAAGCACTGCACTATCCTTTTAAGATGCCCTAGATTTGGCTTCTGACAATTGCAGCTGGCTCTTTTGAAGGTCACATTGCCTGACTTGGTAGGAATCTAAAAAATATTTGAAGATATAGATTTCAGAGAAAGGGGGCAATTTATATATTTACGTCTATTTCAGCTTAAGAAAATGATACAAAACAATAAAGTCAAAGCCTAAATTTAACCTTTCAATTTAGAAAGATGTAATATATAGATGAACCTGTGGGTTGTGCGAGTTGCCCCCTTTGGTCATGTACCTGCAGCTAGCCTATAATTACCCAGCTAATAAGATGTAATATGATGCTTTTACTTCACTCACTAGATAGCACAATTTGTAAAACAAACCCTATAAAGTTTGCACCTTAAAAAGCAAAATATGTAAAAGTAATCCCCACAAAGTAGATTTAACAGAACATAACTGTTGTTATCCAAAATAAATCTATTTAACCTATTTTGTGATGTCCGCCTTCAAACAGATCAATCCTAATTAAATATAGTATTAGGCCTCATGCACATGCACATGAAGTCATGCAGCCACTGTATAATGCTTTAGGGTGGCACTACTTCAACCTAAGAATATCTATGTGCATATGAAGATTGATTGAACAGGCCAAGATTTTTTTTCAACTAACTAATAGTCCTAATAAAACTGAGGTATATAGAGGTACTATAGGCCAGCATTGGATAAAGACAGCAAAAGACACCTGTGAAAGAACAGTATAATAGTATGTATTAAGCCCATTGTTGAGAGCCCTGGTCTAGTGTCTATCAGCAGTAAATTGGGAGAAGGGAGTAAGTTGCCGCCAAACACTTTCAGTGTGTGCTTAACTCTAAGGAGACCACATCATCTACTTGGGGAGAGTTGGGAAGCCACCATACTTGAGATGAGTGGTCCCACTAAATTTAGAGAGTTTGGGTGACCTTTCCCTGTTGTGAATGGAGCCCTTGTAGTCTTGAAAGCTTCCAACTCTGGTCCCCACTGCCTATAATAAAAATCTAAGATAATAACGAGAAAACTTGGCATTCTTTCTTACATACTGGAAAAAAAAAAAAAAAGATTTTTTTTTATTACTATGTTGAACTTAACATGACTTATTCTGTCTTGCTACAAGTTTACACCCTCCCTACAGGTGGAAAGCAAACACACACTTCTCTTGTAGCATATATGGTCATACACTTCTGTTTTATGTTTGGTGCTGTGTTGACATGTATTATGATTACAGGTTCTCTGGTCTTAAAATATGGGCTATTGGACATATGAATGTCTTTCTGGTCTATTTCATCCTGGTTTATTTTTCTAACCCTTTGCTGCGTTTGTCTTCTTTCCAGCCTAATGTATAAGAATAGTATTGTTATTATGCACCCAAGTAACCCAAAGATATTGGAGAGGTCCCTTTGTTAAATTTCTCTGACCGTTGAGGTATGGGGCCCGCAAAAAAAGACCTTTGAAGGTGCCCTGTGGTTTCTGGCATTTCGATGTTAGCAGCAGATCCTTTAAGTTCTGTAAGTTGCAAGGTAGGGGTCTACATGATTCAGACTTGTTTTTCGTACACATCCCATAGATGATAGATTGGATTATTCGGAGGCCGTATCACCACTTAGAATTCTTTGTCATGTTCCTTAAACCACTTTGAACAATATTTGCAGTGTCGCATGGTACATTATCCTGCTGAAAAAGGGTCATTGCCATTAAGGGGTCTGATGGGTCTGCAATGATGTTTAGGTAGGTGGTACCCGTCAAAGTAACAACCACACGAATGTCAGGACCCAGAGTTTTCCATTGCCAAGAGCACAACACTGCCTCTGCTGGTTTGCCTTCCTCTCACAGTATATCCTGGTGTCATCTCTTTCCTAGGTAAGTGACGCAAACATACTCAACCATCCACATCATACAAAAGAAAACAATATTGAGCAGATCAGGGAACCTTTTTCTACTGCTTAATGGTCCAGTGCTGATGCTCCTGTGTCCAATGTATTGACACAGGTCAGCATGGGAACTTTAACCAGTCTCAGGCTATACAGATCCATAATTTGTCAGAAATTCTTACTACAGTAGTGCTTCCGTGTTACAAGACCAGACAAGCTAGCCTTCACTTTCCATACTCATCAATCAGCCTTGACCCATGACCCTGGTTCACTGCTTGTCCTTCCTTGGATCGCTTTTGGTTGGTACTAATCACTGCATAGTAGGAACACTCCCTAAGACCTGCTGTTTTGAAGATGTTCTGACTTGGGCGTCTATCAATCACAAATTTTTGTTTAAGTTTAAAGTGAAAAAGCACATAGTCACTATTGATGAATGATATATTGTCTTTGAATTAAACTTTAAACAGTCTCCACAACCATTATATGTTGTGCAAGGTTCATAGTTAGTACGGTTGAATAAAGACAAATGTCCATCAAATGTCATAACTAAGATGCTCCATTACCCTTATTAGTTTGGTTGTTCGTCTTTGAATGCTCTCTAGCTCCATTACATCCTTTCTTTAAACTGGTGCCCAAAACTGAACAGCATATTCCAAGTGAGGCCACACCAATGCTTTATACAATGGTAATATTACATCCCTGTCCTGCGAATCCATGCCTCTTTTAATACACACCAATACCCTGCTTGCTTTTGAGGCAGCTGATTAACATTGTATGCTGTTCTGTAATCTATGATCTACAAGTATATCCAGATACTTCTCAACAAGCGATTCTCCCAGTTTTTTTTACCGCCTAGGACATATGATTCCTGCAGATTATTAGTACCTAGATGCAGAATTTTACATTTATCCACACTGAACCTCATTTGCCAAGTGAATGCCCAAACACTCAGTGTGTCCAGGTCTTCTTGCAATTTATGAACTTCTTCCATACAGTGCACTACATTGCATAGCTTGGTGTCATCTGCAAAAATAGAAACAGTGGTATTAATCCCCTCCACTATATCATTAATAAATACATTGCATAAAAGAGGACCCAGTACTGAACATTGGGGTACACCACTTATAACTTGGGACCATTCAGCGTAGGAGTCATTTACCACCACTCTCTGTGTACGATCTCTACAGTTTTTAATCCAATTACACACTGTTATTTCTAACCCAATGGATTTTAATTTATGAGGGACAGTGTCAAATGCCTTTGAAAAGTCTACAAACACAATATCCACAGCTGCCCTGCTATCCAGATTTATACTCATCTCTTCATACAGATCAGGCTGGTCTGACAACTTCTTTCCTTAGTAAAACCATGCTGGCAATCACTTATAATATTGTATTTAGCCACATATTCCTGTATACAGTCCCTAATGAGCTACTCAAACAGTTTTCCCACAATAGATGTTAAACGTACTAGTCTATAATTACCTGGGCAAGATTTGGAGTCTTTTTTAAAGATGGGAACCACATTTGCCTTGTGCCAGTTTCCTGGCACTATACCAGTCACCAGAGAATCTTTAAATATCATGTACAGGGGCACAGAGATAATCGAGCTGAGCTCTTTAAGAACTCTTCGGTGTAAGCCATCTGGACCGGAAGCCTTATTCACATTTATTTTTTATTTAACTTGTCTTGGACCATTTCTACACTCAGCTAATCTATTATACCAGTTGATGTATTAACACCTCCTGTCTCTGCACTGGACCCGTCTCCATCAGCTCTAGCACCGTCTCCATCCTCACTGGGCCCGCCACTATCAGAAGTGACCCTGCACCCATCAGCTACTTTCTCCTCGTTGGTATATAAGGAACCGAAGAACCTATTTAGTAGCTCTGCCTTCCCCTGGTCCCCAGTGACCAGCTCCCCATTACTGTGATTTAAGGGTCCTTCATGCTCTGACTTTGTTTTTTTGGCTTCTATATATTTAAAGAATTTTTTGGGGTTTGTCTTGTTGTCCTCGGCCACCTGCCTTTCATTTTGTATTTTAACTGATTGTATCAACTTTTTACAGATTTTATTAAGCTCTTTGTACCTTTCAAAGGCTAATGCTGACCCCTCTGACTTATATTTTTAAATGCCCTTTTTATTATTTATTGCCATTTTAACAGAAGGTAGAAGCCATGTTGGGTTTACTATTAATCATCTACACTTGTTACCTACAGGAATACATTTTGCTATAAATTTCCCCAAAGTATATTTAAAGCCGTCCCATTTGGCTTCTACATCATTATTTCATAATAGCTGCTCCCAGGCTATGTCCTGTAGTGTGGCCCTCAATAAGGAGAAATTGGCCTCTGTAAAATTAAATGTTTTTGTCCTTCCGCTCTGTGATTGTTTTTCCCAGTTTAGACTAAAATGAATTATATTACGGTCGCTGTTAAAAAGATTTTCAGAAACAGTGACTGCTCCAACAAGTTCTGCTTCGATAGAAATTACTAGACCCAATAGACCATCACGAGTTGGATCTTCCACAAAGTGACCCATACAATTATTGTGTAACAGGTTCCTCCCCTTAGTAGTACAGAAGAAGCAGAACCGTGATTCTAGTCAATATTAGGGTAACTGAAGTTGCCCCTTGTTACCACTGTACCCGCCTGTGCTGCCCACTCCTTTTATTTATACAGCTGACCCTCTATCTCCTCAGTAATGTTGGGGGTTTTATAGAGTACACAAAAAATATTTTTTCTGTGTTAACCCACCCCCCTTGTATTTCCACCCACCAAGGTTTCCACATTTTCACCATCTTCCCCCACTATTGCCTCTTTCACACTTGCCTTCATATCAAACCTTACATACAGATACACTTCTACTCCTCTCCTGTTTGCCCTGTCCTTCCTAAATAGAGTAAAACCCTGAAGGTTAACAGCCCAATAATGCGAGGAGTCCAACCATGTCTACGCAATACCAATCACGTCAATCTGCTCCTCTAGAACTAGCACCACAAGCTCCCCCATTTTGCTTGCTAGACTTCTGGCATTTGCGAACAGACACTTTAATTTCCCTTCTAGTGTAACATTTTCAATAGCTGGCATGGGATTATATGTTACACATTCAGTAGACAGCATTGGATTATACGCTACCCGTTCAGTAGACAGCATGGGATTATACGTTACCCGTTCAGTAGACCACATGGGATTGTACATTAACACCTTCAGTAGATGGCATGGGATTACATGAAAAGGTTTCCTAAGAAATCTCTTTAAGCATCAGATTGGTTGAAGTTTTAGCTATCTATGCTCTGTTGTGAATATATTATGTGCAATCTCCTGTACTAGAGAATGTCACCCTATCTTTCATACTACTTTTACCATGATGTAAATTCTCCAGTGCTGGCTGCTAACAGCGAGCCGGCCATGCATGTGCACTCGCAAATGCCGCCCTCCTCATTTACATGCATGGCTGGCTCGCTGTGAGCTGCCAGCACTTGGGAATTTACATCATGATAAAACCCCTTTAACACTGATTTACAAAAGGGATGCACTGGTTAAACCCCTTCAAGCAGTTTTAAATGACAGGAAGTGATGGCATAATGCTAGAATATGTCAGCCCTCTGTTATCGTTGTAAGGTCTTACTGCTAAGACCTATATTGCTGTGCAGAAAATTACAAAATGTAACCCTATTTACTTGAATGGAGCAGTGTGATATTTCCCTGCACAGGAGCTAGTACTGGGGGCATTATCGTACCATTTCATTTATAGTGGAAGACCGAACCCTAAAAAGTTTTTCGTGTTCGAGTTTTATCACCTCGAAATTTGAGAAGCTTCGGTTGAAGTTCGACTCAAACTCGAACCGAAAACTTCGAAGTCCAAAAAAGTAAAGGGGGAAAAAAGGGGATTTCGGGGTTTCTTTTTTTTATACCCATACGTAGAAAATTTGCAAATTTTAACATCCATGACATTAAAAGGGATATGGGAGCAACTTAAATTTTGGCTCAAAGGGGCACAAAAAAAAATTTACAAGCTAAAAAAATTTATTCCTTTCAGGGCTAATAAAAAAAAGAGGGGACGCGTACTAAAGGTGCAACGCTCGCATCCACGGGGCCCCTTTGACACATAAAAGACCCCGGTTTTGGAAAGACACATGTTAACTGGCAGGAGCACCTACCTTTTTTCTGCCCCGGGGGCCCAAGAAAATGCTACATGGGGTGGCAGCAAAGCATCCCAAACGGGGGGAACATGAAGGTTCGCGGGGAATCCCAAGGTTATAGGGGGGGAATTAGCCGGGTTTTCCCCAAATCAGTCATCTATTAACGTTCGGGGGCCCCATGAGCTAAAAAAAAGGGGGGTTTCCCCCCTTTCTTTTCCCTTTTTTTTAAATATCACGGGCCGTTTTTGTTAGGGTCACTGGCCCCCCTTTTTTTACAGTAGTTGCCCCCAAAAAAACCCAGCAAAAATGACCTTATGGACACTCAGAAAAAATTAGCAAGAAGAAATGATTTTTGAAACAAGTTTTTTGGGAAAAAGGACTTTGACTTTCCCGTTTTAAAAAAGCATGCCCCCAAAAGCAACAAAAAGCCTTCGGAAACTCAAAAAAAAGAAAAAAAATATTTAAAACAAGATTTTTTTGAAAACGACAAATGGATAAATAAATTAAAAAGGTCAAATTTGTTTTACCAACTCTTTTGAAGAATGACTCCAAAGACAGCAAAACAACGTGTTCTTAAAGCCCATATTGGCAACAGGAAATAGGGTTAAAATAGAATTTTTTCTAGCAATATCGGGTGAAATGGGGTCGTATGAAAAACCCCCCCCAGCAAAAAACAAGTGGTCTTTTAAAGCCTATACTGGCAACCCGGCAAAATAGATTATAAACGAATTTTTTTCTTGGGATACTATTCAAAACTCCCTTATTCCAAATTTTGCGTGTAAATTCCCCAAGCTAGTACCCCCCCCCCCCCCCCCCATAATTCCCGACGCTTTTTTGGTTTTTTTATCGCTATTAAATGGTTTTCTGTCTGCAGACACAGTCGCGTGGGGTTTACTCAGAGATAGTGGAAGGGCATTTAAAAGGGAAAAACAGGACATACACATAAAACGTATGTGTTTTAGCGCCAATGAGACCCTCCCCTCAATGGTGCAATTTTGACCCCGGTCTGCACGATGGTTGCCACCAAAACTGAAGGAAGCAGCTGAAAAAGGTGCCAAACGCTTGTGCCAAACCCGTACTTTTTACGGAACTTGCAGCAAAAAATTTGGGTTGGTGGTTTCGGAAAAACCGTAAAGTTGTGCCCAAAAATAAACCCTTTCTGAACGGGTTGGGGCAAAACTATTCATTTCCATAGAGAAAAACCCATCCCTTTTCGTTTAGGGAAAAACCCCCTTTTTCCCCCTGACATGTTTTACAGGTTACAATGTCAACGAGGGTATGAGCGGGTAAGGGCTGGGCCCGCTTCATACATGAACAGGTGCGGAGGCCTCTTTTCCGTTGGGCACACTGGGCAGTTGCCCAGGGACCCCGCAAGTATAGGTGCCCAAGGTGGTCTATATATGTCCCAGAAATACAAGAAACATACTCTGGATCCCTTGGTTGGCTTTGCTTATTTAACTGTTTGTGTGCTTTTAGGACGAGCAAACAGTTAAAAACCATGGTGGAGATAGGAGCCAAAGGCTCCCTGCCCTGCCAATTGGTCTTGTAGGCTGCAGGCTGCCAGTGTCCTGACATAAGTGGTGTGATAATATGGGTGTGCTTGGGGTGGCTAGAGGCATGGCTTAGTGTGATGTCATGTATTTGGACAGGGCCCACTGCAGTGCTATGCCCAGGGGCCTATAAAGCCATTAAGACGGCTCTGAGGTGCGGGCTGATGTTTACTGTCAGCATAACCACAGCACCTAAACCAATATACAAAAAGGGGTGTACCCCCTTTTATCCAAACAGGTTGAAGCTGACTGATTTTCATGGCAGCCAGGAGCCTAAGGAGGGCTTCTTCCTGATGATATCTTACTGCATCCTCTGCCAGGATGTAATAGAAGTGTAGTAGATGTACATTTTGCTTTAGTACATTAGTATTAGTGGTCAAGTACCCAAGAGGAACAAAAGACAAAAAATTAAAACATAATTGCATTTAAAGATACGACTGTTCCTAAAAAAAACAAGCCCCAATACAGCTATATTAATGGGTTAAATAACGAGATCTGTATCCATGTACTGGGAGGACAGAAAACTGTATCCATCCATCACTAAAATGTCAGAAAGACTTGAAATTAAAACATATATTATAATAATAAAGAATAAGTGAAATTAAGATAATTTTACACATTACCTTAAGGCAAAATACTAAATTTCAGCAGCAATTCTCACTCATCGTTAATCTTCATGAATATGATCACGTTGATTAAATCGATGCCACAAAACACACAAATTCAATCTGGTTTGCAGAACAAGGACCATTTGTAATTTACATTATAGCTATTGCTACATATCGTAAAATCTTATAGCATTTTATTACAAACAAATGTGTTTTCATTTACACAATTATGCCGGGCAGAAACATAGCAGTTGCACAAGCAATTCGTGAAGTCAATAAACATTTTGCAAATCCCTTCAGATGCATTTAACAAGATTTCACACATGGCACACTTCAGGATAATATAATGAGAACCATTACATTATCCTCCCAAGCAGATTCAAGGTAGCACAAGCATATTAAAAGCTATGAACTCGCAGAAACCTTGCACACTGTAAATGTGTGTCATTACATTCAGCTTGATTTTAGGTGAGCCATTAGGAATAGTTCATTTTAACGACTGAATCCATCTCTGGGCTAATGCAGTCAGTGCTTGCTCCAAAGATTGACGGCCATTACATTACAGTTTGCCTTGACATAGCGAAGTGACAATAGACAGAAAAATCCAGTTTTTATCAGACTGCTCGTGTTGCAGTATTTTACAGTAATATAAAAATCAAGAAGAACAGTATATATCAAAAGAATAAATGTCATCAGTACTGAATTTCAGGAGACGAGAGGCACAGAAAACCCAGCGGTAGGTTTGGACATCAATATAATCGCACTCAAAGTAGCACCTGATATTGCATATAAATGTAGATTTCCAGATCACCTATGACAGAGCAAGAATGGCCCTTTAAATATATGTTACTTAAAAAAAAAAAAAAACAGTATCCCACTTGGTAATGAGATGACTTCCCATATCTAGAATCACCATAATCAGTGAGGACTTTAAAGGGGTTGTCTCACCATGCTGTTTCACAAAGCAGCTTTCAATCATGCATCTTTTCTCTTCCTGGTCAGGCTGTGGATAAGTAGCATATCAGCTCTGGTATCCAAAGGTCTCCTAATTACTCTTATATGAGAGCAAGAGATGTTTATCTAAAGTCAAGAGAAGCACCAGAGCTAAAGTTAGCTAAAGTTATTAGTCTCCTTTGTTTGTTAGATCAGATAACATGCAAGCTCTCAAGCTGCTGGCAGTTCTGTGTGCCGACCTGTCCTCGTCCTTGCTATTAGACAGGATGGGAGGGCTGATAAAATCACTTTTATCTCTTCTACAAAGAGAAATGAACAAAGCAATCTATTTAGAAAACATCTTCATTTACTGTTCCCTACATGTTGAAAGCTAATCTTTGTAGTGAGACAACTCCATTAAAGGGTTTTCCACTTGGAATAATAAACTAGTGCTGCCCCCCAAAAATATATATAATCACCTTTCCATCTCACTTCTGTTCCAGTGTTGCCTCTGTTTTCTGTCTGTATTCAAACTAATGAGATGTCACAGTTGCAACGATCTTGTACCACTGCCTTACAGAAAGACAGAAAGAGAACAGAAGACTGGAGTGAGACTTTGCAGAGTCAACTTGGAACGGAAGGGAGGAAAAAGGTGAACATGGCCCTTTTTCATTTTATTTAGGCAGCAATAGTTTTTCTTATTTTTAAAAAACATGGAAAACCTCTTTAAGGTAATAGATTATCAAGCAAGAACCCCTATAGGCACAAGCTTTGTATACTTTCCCAAATTAAAAAAAGAGTGTCAACTATTGGGATCAATTTTTGGTTGCCCACAGTGATTGCAATTTTATTTCAACCACACAATTAAGTGCCTTGATGCAGATCCTCAAACTTTAGATAGGTTTTCCACATCATATGATCATGATGTTTTAAGTTAAAATGAACAATTTTACAAAAGCAGTAATCAAAATTTTCATTATGCTCTACTTATCTTTCCACATCTCATATCCCATTGTGTACAGTACATATACTTTGGTATACTTCAGAGGCTTATATTGTAGATATATGCCCAGAGTATGTTTCAGTGAATACCTCTGATATATACTGCAAGTATACAATCACAATCAAAATTCACTGAAAGATGGGATATTATCTACTTAAAATCACAAGGAATAAGGCAATATTGTATATGTCGCACTGGGACTTTTTTGCCTCCTACTGAGAATGGATATTTTAACTGCCGGTATAGCGGTAAGTATGGCCTTTTCTATGTGAGGCTGACAACAGAATGTGAGAAGAGTCCAGGAAAAAAAAATCCTTACTCTCACACAAAAATTATCTATTACACACAAAACAAGCACAGTGATCATTTAGTATCAGTATCATGGATTTTTACAAGACAATCAACACAAGACTGTGCATTCAGTATGAAACTCAAAATCACAAAAAAAACGGCCATATTCATTGTACAATGGCTGGGCAAAAAACATTCCCAGTAGGAGGCAACAAAAGTCCCAGTGCTACATGGATGAAATCAGGGGCGTAACTACCGGGGTAGCAGGGGTAACAGTTGCTCCGGGGCCCGTGCGGTTAGGGGGGTCCGCGCCCCGGGGCAGCTGCTACCGCGTCCGCTACCCTGGTAATGCCTCTCCTGGGCCCGCTGGCAGTGAACTTAACAGTTCACTGCGGCGGGCAGGGAGCTGAGGGGCCCGGCGCATGCTGCCTCTGAACGCCCAGGCCCCCGGCCCGAGCGTTCAGAGACAGCGCTTCCATGGTGATAGCAGGACGGAGCGCCGATCGCTCTGCTCTGCTACTTCCCCTGCCGCCGCTCTGATCACGTGGGCGCGCGCGGTGACATCACCTCACCGCGGCGCCCGTGCTGAGCACAGAGGCTGCAGAGAGGCTGCAGCACAGCACATCGGGGGAGTGTGGACTGAGGTAAGGGATTTCTTATTTGACCTGCCCCTAAGCCTCCCTGTATACCCCCTAAGCCTGCTGTATACCCCTAAGCCTTCCTGTATACCCCCTAAGCCGCCTGTATACCCCCTAAGCCGCCTGTATACCCCCTAAGCCTGCCGTATACCCCCTAAGCCGGCCGTATACCCCCTAAGCCGGCCGTATACCCCCTAAGCCGCCCGTATACCCCCTAAGCCTGCCGTATACCCCCTAAGCCGCCTGTATACCCCCTAAGCCGCCTGTATACCCCCTAAGCCTGCCTGTATACCCCCCTAAGCTTGCCTGTATACCCCCCTAAGCCTGCCGTATACCCCCTAAGCTTGCCTGTATACCCCCTAGCTTGCCTTTATACCCCCCTAGCTTGCCTTTATTCCCCCTAGCTTGCCTTTATATCCCCCTAGCCTGCCTTTATAGCCCCCTATCCTGCCTAGATACCCCTAGCCTGCCGACATAGCCCCCCAGTCTGCCTGCATAGCCCCTAAAGGCTGCCTATATAGCTCTAAGTCTGCCTGCCTGAATAGCTACCGTGAAGCCTGTCTGCCTATATAGCCCCTAAAGCTTGCCTACCTATATGGCCCCTATAGCCTAACTAACCCCTGTCTACCTGTATGGCTCCCTATAGCTACCTAAACCCTGCCTACCTATATGTGCTCTCTATTGGCTTACTAACCATTGCGTATTTGGGGCCCCATATATCCTTTCTAATGCCTGCCTGCCTAAATGGACCCCATTAGCCAGGGGGGCGGTGCTGGAAAAGTCGGGGATTTAAGATATTGTGTCTAAATTGCGGGGAAAGTGGGGGGAGAGTCATCATAGGGGGGGCCCGGATGTAGAAAAAAGGGGGAAAGTAAAAGACTTTCAGAGAAACGTGACGTGACTCACAAAAAAGTTAATTTTACATTTTTAATTTTTCACTTTTTTATATGTTACGGGCCCTGTGTACATGGTTTAAACACTATATGGTCACGGTTGGGGTTTATACAGTCTGCAGAGCCTGTGTACACTAGTATATACCATATAGGGCCCTATATGGCGGGTACTTTGGTCTTTGTGTACTGTCGAAATAGTGTGGGGTATTATTCAGTCACTAAGTGTAATTTGTGGTCATGTTCTGGTGGTAAAACCCGGTCCATATGTAGTAGTGTTTTGGTAATTTTGGGTTTTGGTATAGTGGATTTGATTGGTGCAATATAATAGTGATGTTAGGGGTGGGGTTTTTTACCCCTTGTATTATCTATATTTTTAAACTCTGCCCTGGTACAGGGTGTGGTAGGGAGGTGGGCGAAAGGGGGGGGGAAAGGGGCCCCATCCAAAAGTTTGCTTTTGGGGCCGGCTTCTCTAGTACGCCCTGGATAAAAATGCACGGGTGAAGAATCCTGTAAACGTCATCATACCCCATTTGGGGGAAACCCAGATGGTGCCCACACTTAACCTTTGCTGGCCCACATATAAACCCGTTTAAAGTCGAGTTTTTTGTTTTCAGTAGCTGCACTTGAGAAATTCCCCTTATGTTATTTAGTTTTTTCTGCATAGGGGGTGAAGGGTTTTATCCAATGTGTGTTTGTACTAAGCATTCCCCCCTTATGGAAAGGGTTTAGTGATTGGTTTTGGGTTTTTCACCTTTGAAAACTACTCCAATGTGACTGGGGTTTTTTCTGCCTCCTAGGGGAAAGTTTTTTTTTTTTTTCCTGCAATTGGCGGTGGTTGGCCGTGTCTCTGTGTCCAAGTAATAATGCCCTGTTTTTGTGATTTTTTGAAAGAAACCCATTGAAAAATTCTTAAATTTAGTGCCTTCAAAAGTATTCGACCCCCTTGTTTTTAAACCCTTTTTTGCAATTTCAGGGTTTCCCAAACATAAAAGTTTAAAAAAATTTGAATTTTTTTGTGTGATCAAAACAATGGGCACAAATTTTGAAGTGGGAAAAAAATTTATTGGATATTTTAAATTTTTTAAAAAAATTAAAAACTGAAAAGTGGGGGCGTGCAATATTTTTTGGCCCCTTTATTTCAGTGCAGCAAAATTTATCCGTGGGATCTCTGAAGATCCAATGTTGTCCCAATGACTGATGATGATAAATATAACCACCAGTGGTAATCAAGTCTCCGTATAAAAAAAACTTTCTTGTGATGTTCAGGGTTTTGTTTAAAATGCAGAGAGCATCATGAAGACCAAGGAACACACCGGCAGGTCGTGATACTGTTTTGGGAAGTTTAAAAACTGGGTTTGGATAACAAAAAAGTTTTTCCAAATTTAAACATCCCAAGGGCACGTGAAAAGGGTCATATTGAAAAGGAAGGAGTATCGACCACTGCAAATTCCAAGACCCGGCCAGCCCCGGTCTACGTGAGGTGGAAGAGTTGTCCAATGGAAAACAATCCAATTTTTTTCACTGCACATATCTGGCCTTTATGGAAGAGTTCAAGAAGAAAGCCTTTCTCAAACTATCCATAAAAAGTCTGTTTAAAATTTCCCCAAGACACGGGGGGGGGGGACACAAAATTGGAAAAAGGTCTTGGTCAGATGAAACCAAAATCCAAACTTTTTGGCCCCAAGCAAAACCATTGTTTTACGTAAAAACAACACAGCTCATCACCCTGAACACACCATCCCCTGTCAAACGGTGGTGGGAGCTTTATGGTTGGGCCCCTTTTTTCAGCAGGGACATGGGAAAATGGTTAAAATTTTATGGGAAAATGGGATGGAGCCCAAAAAAGGACCATTCTGGGGAAAACTGTTTGGGGTCTGCAAAAGACCTGGACTGGCGGAGATTTATCTTCCAAAAAGACAATGATCCCAACTAAAGCAAAATCTAAATGGAATGGTTCACAAATAAACGTATCCAGGTGTTAGAAAGGCAAAGTCAAAGGTCCGGGACTGAATCCAATCGGAATCTGTGGAAAGAGCTGCTGTTCACAAAGCTCTCCATCCAACTCACTGATCCAGCTGTTACAAACGCTTCCATCAACCTCACTGAGCTCCAGCTGTTTTCATGGAAAGAAGGGCAAGAATTTCAGTCTCTCGATGGCAAAACTGATAGAGACATACCCCAAGCGACTTGCAGCTGTAATCGCAGCAAAAGGTGGTGATACAAAGTATTAACTTTTGCACGCCCCAATTGTGTCCCACTTGTTGTTGATTCTTCACCAAAAAATTAAAATTTTATATCTTTATGTTTGAATCCTGAAATATGGCAAAAGGTAAAAAAGTTCAAGGGGGCCGAATACTTTTGCAAGGCACTGTAACACTTAGGGCTACATGTATGAAAAGTGTCTAGGTCTAAAACTCACTTTGTTGCCCATTGCAACCAATCAGAGTGGCCCTTTCATTTCCCCAGAGCCCTATATGAAATTAAAGGGGCGCACTGAATGGTTGCTATGGGTAACAAAGTGAGTTTTAGACCTAGACACTTTTCTACATTTTGGCCCCTTAATTTCTGATTTTCTCGGGAAAGTTCTTTTACATTTACCTAATATTTTCTACAAATATCTAATAATCCAGAATAACTGATATGTTGTCTACTGATTCCAGGTGAAAGATATTTTACTTTGTTTGTGTGCTATGCTGATGACAGAAAATATTGATTAGTGTTTTAAGACACAACTACAGCATAAGCTCTTGTGGTTATAAAAGAAACGAAAATGTTTTATTTTCAGCGGCGCACACTATTTCATATGACATGATGTTTTTACATTTCGAGGTGTTAATTCACCTTTATAGACAGTAAATTAAACATGGCAGTACTTAGATATAATCTTCAACATCATGTTAGCAATAAAATCAGGCCTTTGGCTGACGAAAGTTGCCATCTGTTACTGTTCAGTACCCGTTGTGAAAATAAGGCCTTTTGGGAATTGCCACCATACCTTCTGATTTTTAAGACATCCTCAGGGTCAAACCTCATGTCATCTATAATGTTATTTGTTCTACTTTAAATACACGTTTATGACATCCATATGAGAAGAAATCGGTTAAGTCTGAGATGTATAGGCGAGAACAAAAAGTAAGTTCACTGGGATCTTTTAAAGTATCCTATAAGTTCAAATGTTAAATGTTTCAAATGATATCACAGGTGAAGCACAATCAGTGACTGAAATGTAGCACATTTTACAAGAATGTAATGGAATATGCTACTAATGTCTCTATATCACATCATTATATCACAGTTTATTTATTTTACTTCTCTTTAAAGGGGTTTTCTCACCACAATGATTAGCTTTTAACATGTAGGGAAAGGTAAATGAATACTATTACCAAATACATTGTGGTTTTGATTATGTGTTGGTCAGCAGATAAAGAACATGTTGTCTCCTCTTAGAGTACACAAGTTTATCTGGTTACCGATTACCTCTGCCTGCTCTATTTTATCTCTATTTGCTCTAAGCTGCCATCAGTCAGTCAGACCATAGTGAGTCACTCCCTGCTGAATCTGATCTCTAGCACAGAAGCTTTGTTTACCTAAGGTAATGACAAGTTTTAAGTCTTAGAGCTATGTAGCCTTGTACATTGCTATTTAAAAATATTGTACAGTCATGTCACTGTAAGGGCTTGTTCACACGGCGTTTTCACTCCGTGTTAACTACGCTTTTTAGATCCGTCTCTGGGACCGACAGGACGGACCCAGAGACGGATCTAAACAGTTAGCAGTGAGATTGTCACTGCAGGCTATTAGGAACACGGAGCGGCGTTCACATGAGAGATCGCCGCTGCGTGTTCTCCTCCTGCCTGTCGGCTCCGTCTTTGAAAGAAATGACAGGCAGGAGAGGAACACGCAGCAGTGATCTCTCATGTGAACGCCGCTGCGTGTTCCCCATAGCCCGCAGTGATAATCTCACTGCTAATTGTTTAGATCTGTCTCTGGGTCCGTTCTGTCGGTCCCAGAGACAGATCTAAAAAGCGTAGTTAACACAGAGTGAAAACGCCATGCGAACAAGCCCTAATGGGATCAGCTAAGAAGAGCAGAGCTGATATGCCAATCACTGTTAAAGACCCACCGACAGCTGAACCAGAAAGTGAGAGTCTCCAGCTGCCCGTAGCTCTGTGAAACAGCACAGTGAGAAAACCCCTTCAACACTGGGCAACAAACTGCATTTCCACATTTTACACAGTGGGAAACCTTTCTAAATTGTCAAACTTTTTTCTATTCAGAATTAATTTGACAAAAAATATTATTCTTGACAAACATATATTTTACCAAAGGGAACCTCTTACCTTAGGTAGGCATGTTCCACTGAATATAGGAGGCTGTTTAACATATGATCTGAATACGGATACCTATTCTTTTCTTCTTAGCTGTTTCTATTTTCTGACTGTAGATTTTTCAATTCTGTTGTTTTTATATGATTGGGGACGGCCATCTTGCCTCAGCTGCTTTTAACAGCATTTATAGACATCCCTTACAGCAGCTACATGGGCCCGTGAACAGGAGCGGATTCATTGACTTCTATAGTAGAGTTTTCTAGGCATACTCTGTGACCTGGGAAGAAGTCAGTGTGCAGGGAGGAGAAGAGGGAGAGCTGTGACTATTTCCTATTTTGAATGGAGGATCCTGTGTTATCTACATACATTGTTGTCACCTTTCTGTGTAACCCTGCCTGTGCTGATGATGAGAAGACTGCTGAAAGGCTTTCTCTACAGAACAAGAAGTGTTAGACTATTATTAGGCTTAGTGGCCAAAGTGAAAACTGCAGGACTTCAGGATTTAAAAAAAAATATTGATGGTGAAGAAAAAAAAATAAAGAAAAACACAACGAAAAGTTCTAAAAAATATGTTTAACATGAAAACGTAAGATAAACAGTAGGTCATTTTCTGATGACACATTCGCTTTAAGGCTTTGTCTAGTCAAAAAAAAAAATCTTAGAAATGTCCAGATTTAATGGAGGGAAATTCCTTGTTGAGAGCTCTCATCAATTATCCAAAGTGAAGGACAGCTGCAAAGAACGTCTCTTGCTGTGGAGGACCTGGCATATCTGTTCATTACATGGGAATGGGAACCTAACAATGCTTAATTTGCTCTGTGGTGGCACTTGGGAAAACTGAACACTTGCGACCTGGTTCCACAGATAACAGCTGATCACTGAAGGACCCAGCAGGGAACATCTAAAGGTTAGGGGATTCTTCTAACAAAAAATAACTGCTCTAACTGTAGAAAAAATATCAAGTGACTGTCAGCAAGCAAAGGAAAATATAACATCCAGCATCGGACTGGGGTGCCTTGGGCCACAGGTGGAGTTGATTCTAGGGGACCACCAGTTGAGCTGTTTCTGGGCACACTGTGAAGTTTATTTTTGGGGCCCAACCTACAGCTACTGTAAATGACTGTATATGCCTAAAATGCTCTGCCTCTTGCTTTTTGCCTCTTCTGAGGATGTCCTGTATATGCAGTTAAAAAATATCTCCAGGTCTACCATGCTCGAGGGCCCACCGGGGGTTAACCCTATTTCCCCGTGGGCCACTCCAAGCCTAATAACATCAGCTATAAAAGTCTTGCGTCTGACTGCCTAGTTCCAAGTGATGCATACAGTAGAAGAAAGATGGATCACTGGCACTAAAGAGGTGAAAACCAAGAGAAAATCTGAATAGCACTGAATGAAAAAGATATGTATATAGATGACATGAAAGATAGATAGATAGATAGATAGATAGATAGATAGATAGATAGATATGAGACTACTCATGAGAGTTTTGAAGCCAGGACACTTTAAGCTTTTTTCTGTGACCTCTGCAATTAACAAGGTGTTTTGCTCATAAAACTGGCACACCAGGCACATTTTTGTTTCAAGATCATTGTCAACTATAAAGAATTTTGGTTTTGAAAGTCTTCAAGATTCAATGGCCATAGGCACTGACATTTCTTCTCCATTGTGGTGTTAGGTCTGCTGTATAACATCTACATGCTTTTATGTTCTGCCTTCTTACCACATACTGTGCTGATAAAATATTTGCATTAATAAGCAGGTTTATACACCATTGCTCCTATACAATATAGGTCCTAACTTCAAATACGACAAGAGATGACATCTGCATGGAATTTATATGTTCTCAACTAAAACATACTAACGGGTTAAAGGTTATTAACACCTTTGCACTGATTTTAGTTTCAATTGTTCATTTGCTTCCTAAATGCAAAACTAAGCAACTTTCTAAAGAATCATTAAAAATGTTCTACCATTTTGCTGCTGTACAATCTTTGTAATCCCTTCACAAATCTGTCATGTCCCTCAACTGCCCCTGGAGGGGAAGGAAGGGGTCTGAATATGCCCCACTAGCATTGCTTTGTCAGAACACTTAGTTAGTAGTGCTTTCTTCCGCTAGCTCCTGTATCTCCTTTTACATCAGTGTTGGAGGTTACATTTGGACCCTCTATCATAAAGGCAGTGCCAGATCTGTTACATGGCGGACATCAATGGCGCCTCTGACGGACACCAATAACTACAATAGGGTCTGTTGAGTTTCCGTTAAGGTGTACTTTATCTTAATGGAAAAAAATGTGTTGCATGCTGTGCTATTTTTTTTTACATATTTTTTGATGGAATCTGCCCTTTGACTTTAAACGGAACCTCTGACAAAGATGTGAACCTAATCTCATGGTCACAGGCAGAACTCATTTGCCACGTGAAATTACTGATGGAGGAAAAGTGTTAGTAGCTTAGTACATAAGGAAACTATTGATTGTGAGGAGGAAATGGATGAACAGGAATGGCTGAGATTCAAGACAACAAAATACTACAACCTTCTCTTGAAGGTGATGGTGAATGTGTGTGGCCATATAATGGAAGTACCTACCCAACACATCATATATTTATAAAAAAAAATTATGGCAGCACTCCAAAATTTAATTCCAAGTAGCAAAGGTGATAGGTACTGTAGTTAGATACCTGTAGCCCTCCAGCAATTCCTTTGGGAAACATTAAATACGAGCACACACTGACAGCTGCAGACCTCATGGTCTGCATGCTGGGAGCTGTAGTTTTCCCAAAACATTGTGAACCCTGTGAGTGTGGTGTTAGGGGAGTGGCAGATATGACTCCATAGGTGTGCTATGGTATCTGACCCCAATACTAAAGCAGCAATTAAAACCAAAACTGAAAAATGGCTGCAACAGGAAGAGGTTAATGTTCTCTATGAAAATACCTGATAAGTAAGACTATACCAAACATATTAATTATAATACTATTAACATAATATTTATTAAAACTTCTCACACACTTGAATTAACTGTTACTACTGCATCCATTCCATGCACAACTTCCAATACAAATATTAATTTTGGAATTCGCGGGAGCATGCTGGTGATGTCACTTTCTACAAAAGTACAAATTTTGCCTTCTTATTACCATCTCTTTGGTTCACACCTTAAAAACAACATAATTGAAGTGAAGAAGAATTCCTGCAACATTGTAATTACTTCCTAAGTCAGGGAATTCCACCCAAATGCCTTCTGTGCCATTCTGTTTTCTCTGGGCCAATTGGATCATTCCCTAAACATGTGTTGCTACATGTCACACACACACAAATCTTACTTTCATCTGGTGTTTGTTAGTAATGAAAACATGTCATTAGGCTAATTTTCTGTGAATGATGTCTGTTATTGACCTGGTCCATGGGAAAATTCTTCTGCAAAACAATTACTGACTACTACATTTAAAAGATCATTCCCTACTGGAATGTAGATCCCCAGAAAAGAAACATTCAGGATTTTATGTTGTTCATTTATTTCTTTTTTTGTTAATTCTAAATACACTATTGTAGCAATTGTTATGACCATAACAGTACAAATGCTAATACCCAGCACTTTACTACATCAATGCTTTTGAGGTAATGTGAAATGATCAGACACCCATGGGCTCCCTCCCCACATCCCTCAACATCAATTTTGTACCCCATTGTGTATATTTGGTGGTATAACATGATCATTACACAGTACATCCCCCACCCTCAGCCTTGTACGCCAATATATATGTTTGGTGATATTACATGATCATTACATAGTACATCCCCCCCTCAGCTTTGTACCCCAATATATATAGTTTGGTGGTATAACATGATCATTACAAGTACATCCCCCACCCTCAGCCTTGTACGCCAATATATATGTTTGGTGATATTACATGATCATTACATAGTACATCCCACGCCCTCAGCTTTGTACCCCAATATATATATTTGGTGGTATAACATGATCATTACACAGTACATCTCCCACCCTCAGCCTTGTACCCCAATATATATGTTTGGTGATATTACATGATCATTACATAGTACATCCCCCGCCCTCAGCTTTGTACCCCAATATATATATTTGGTGGTATAACATGATTATTACACAGTACATCCCTCACCCTCAGCTTTGTACCCCAATATATATATTTCGTGGTATAACATGATCATTACACAGTACATCCCCCTCCCTCAGCTTTGTACCCCAATATATATATTTGGTGGTATAACATGATCATTACACAGTACATCCCCCACCCTCAGCCTTGTACCCCAATATATATATTTGGTGGTATAACATGATCATTACACAGTACATCCCCACCCTCAGCGTTGTACCCCAATATATATATTTTGTGGTAGAACATGATCATTACACAGTACATCCCCACCCTCAGCTTGTACCCCAATATATATATTTGTGGTATAACATGATCATTACACAGTACATCCCCCCCTCAGCATTGTACCCAATATATATATTTGGTGGTATAACATGATCATTACACAGTACATCCCCCACCCTCAGCATTGTACCCCAATATATATATTTGGTGGTATAACATGATCATTACACAGTACATCCCCCACCCTCAGCCTTGTACCCCAGTATATATATTTGGTGGTATAACATGATCATTACACAGTACATCCCCCACCCTCAGCTTTGTACCCCAATATACATCTGGTGGTAAAATATGATCAATTTAGTGCAACAATCATGCTATCCTCATTATCACAACCAGTGGAAAAGGGCTTCATACTGTAACATATTTATGCACCACATACCATATATTTGATGGCTCCCAAAGATAAGACTAACACAAATCTATGCATTTACACTTCATTAAAATGAACCAAATTTGCATGTTATGGTAATAAGGCAATGAGACAGACGAACGTGGTTATGTTATTGTCATATGCCATGGACCCTGACAGCAGTACCACCTGCACTACTCTGATAGCAGCTTTGCTCATGGGAAGCCTGTAAGCCAGTAAGGGTATGTGAGATCCTATGTGAGATCATTGGCAGAAATCCGAGGCAATACCGAAGATTTTTACAGAAGCAGTTTTCGCCTCTAATTTCGGTACGGGTAAGCCTCATTTCAATAGGGTAACCCACGTCACGCCTGTTGAAGCAGAATCTGAGCAGCATCCGCTTCTAAGAATGGTCATGGCCATTGTTTTTCTGCACCTTAGATTTGAAATCCGTGGTGGAGAAAATCTGTGCTGTAGTTTACTATGTGAATTAGGGTATGTTCACACGGGCAAATTTCGGCGCGTATTTCGTGTCGTATTTGCGCTCTAAATTACGCCGAAATTTGCGCCAAAATTACGGTAATCCATAGTTCTCTAAGAGATTACGCCTCCTCTCCCCAGGCGTACAATACGATCGTGCCGCGTACAATACTCGCCGCGAGTAATGACAGTCTATGGGGCCGGCGGGCTGCCATCCCCCCCTCCACGTCGCGGGAGTACGTGCCGATCAGCGCGACTCCCAAACACCTAGTGTAATTGCGGGGCTTACTGTACGTCCCGCAATTACACCGTGTGAACATAGCCTTACAGCGCGGATTGCCCACTCATATGAATTTGAGTTGGTTTACACATAGTTTTAATGTGGAATTTGCATCAAATTCCATGTTAAAATCCATCATGTGAAATTATTTAAGTATTTATTGTCAATTATCTATTACTTGTCTTACTAGCCTTAAATGGACTTACTCTACTGCACTATTATATAATGCACTTACTTTGGTTCCTGTTCTGGGGCATGCAATTCTATTCACTTCTTTCAGGTGCATAAATACTAGGTTTAATTTCCAAGGAAGCAATGTGGCCTAGACATGTTCGTTGGGAGTGGAAGAAATACACAATATACGTGAAGCAAATTGTTATGAGCAGGCCTGAGGAAGGAACATTTGGACCTATGTAGATCTTGCCATTGTGAAATCCATACCCAAGACCTCACTACCATAATATTATCAGCTGCATATCCACCACTGTACAGTGTTCAAGATTGTAAGGATTTAATGCTAAATTAGTAACTTTGTCTTTCTCCCTTTACCCTCTGGTGTGTAAGACCTCTGTAGTGATTTATAAAGCACAGCTGGACTGCACGTGGGAGTATCCAGGATTTGCAGAATGATGGAATATGGCTATTAGTCCAAATTCTGTAGTTATGGATTAAAGGAGACCTTCCAGACATATAAAAGGTCTTTTAATAGCTTACCTATCGGTGTTACCTGCCATATACTAATGTGGCACAATGCCTGCAGCTGCTCTGGTGTGTCCCTATAACAACACTTACTGTTCTGTGGTTCACTTTTATATAAAAGGCATCTAACTCTTAGTTAGCCTTGGTGTCAAATACATTTTGTGAATACTGATGTTAATGATTATTTGGGTTTACAAACGTTTCTGGTGGGAAGAGAGACTGGAGGCTGCTTTACATTTACAAGTGTATGCACAAAAACATTAAAAAAGATAAAATTTAAAAAAAGTTTCACATTTAAAGGGGTAGGCTAGGTCTACACTGAATTGGACAAAAAAAATCACTGAAAACCAAATCCTAAAAGATTCATAAAACGGAGTTTCTGTCCACTGCCTGTCAAAAGTTGCTGAAAAAAACAACCGTTTTTTGGTGCGTTGCGGGTTTTTGTTTTTTTGTGTTTCTGGCACTTTTTTGGAGAAATGCACAGCATTATAATTGCTTTGGATTTCTGCAAAAAAAGCGTAAAAAAAAAAGTCTGATGCTTTACATAAACTTCAATAGTAAATTTTCTGTCGATTTTGCAACATGCTACAAAAAAATGACATTTTTACTATTAAAGTCTATGGGACCTGTTTTCAGTCATTTTTTCAGCAGTTTTAGAAAACTAACAACGCTGACAAAATGGCAGAAAATGTGCAGTGTAGACATAGGAAGGGAAGATCTCTCCTTAAGGAGAGCACCGAACGAACGGCTTGTAGAGTTTTTGTTTTGCCTTTTCGCCCTCTACTTAGCATCTGCATATCACAAGGCATTATAGGAAAGGGGCTGAGAAGCCCACAGCGCCCTCTGTTGGTTGTAACAAATCCTCAATTTGCTTTTGACCCACCGAGTCTTGAGAAAGCAAAAAGGATTTTTTAGCCAAGCCAGTATCTCTCATCTACAGACAACGCTGTTTCGGGATTTTTGTCCCTCTTCAGTGCAGAGTAGAGAAGATACTGGCTGGCTGGCTGTGTGGGAGGCATCGGGTAGCTCAGGAAGGGAAGATCTCTCCTTAAGGAGAGCACCGAACGAACGGCTTGTAGAGTTTTTGTTTTGCCTTTTCGCCCTCTACTTAGCATCTGCATATCACAAGGCATTATGGGAAAGGGGCTGAGAAGCCCACAGTGCCCTCTGTTGGTTTGTAACAAATCCTCAATTTGCTTTTGACCCACCGAGTCTTGAGAAAGCAAAAAGGATTTTTTAGCCAAGCCAGTATCTCTCATCTACAGACAACGCTGTTTCGGGATTTTTGTCCTCTTCAGTGCAGAGTAGATCAGAGTCTGGCTGGCTGTGTGGGAGGCATCGGGTAGCTCAGGAAGGGAAGATCTCTCCTTAAGGAGAGCACCGAACGAACGGCTTGTAGAGTTTTTGTTTTGCCTTTTCGCCCTCTACTTTAGCATCTGCATATCACAAGGCATTATGGGAAAGGGGCTGAGAAGCCCACAGTGCCCTCTTTTGGGTTTTGTTAACAAATCCTCAATTTGCTTTTGACCACCGAGTCTTGAGAAAGCAAAAAGGATTTTTTAGCCAAGCCAGTATCTCTCATCTACAGACAACGCTGTTTCGGGATTTTTGTCCCTCTTCAGTGCAGAGTAGAGAAGATACTGGCTGGCTGTGTGGGAGGCATCGGGTAGCTCAGAAGGGAAGATCTCTGATTAAGGAGAGCACCGAACGAACGGCTTGTAGAGTTTTTGTTTTGCCTTTTCGCCCTCTACTTAGCATCTGCATATCACAAGGCATTATGGGAAAGGGGGTGAGAAGCCCACAGCGCCCTCTGTTGGTTGTAACAAATCCTCAATTTGCTTTTGACCCACCGAGTTTTGGGAAAGCAAAAAGGATTTTTTAGCCAAGCCAGTATCTCTCATCTACAGACAACGCTGTTTCGGGATTTTTGTCCTCTTCAGTGCAGAGTAGAGAAGTTTACTGGCTGGCTGTGTGGGAGGCATCGGGTTAGCTCAGGAAGATCTCTCCTTAAGGAGAGCACCGAACGAACGGCTTTGTAGAGTTTTTGTTTTGCCTTTTCGCCCTCTACTTAGCATCTGCATATCACAAGGCTTTTATGGGAAAGGGGCTGAGAAGCCCACAGCGCCCTCTGTTGGTTTGTAACAAATCCTCAATTTGCTTTTGACCACCGAGTCCTGAGAAAGCAAAAAGGATTTTTTAGCCAAGCCAGTATCTCTCATCTACAGACAACGCTGTTTCGGAATTTTTGTCCCTCTTCAGTGCAGAGTAGAGAAGATACTGGCTGGCTGTGGGGGGAGGCATCGGGTAGCTCAGGAAGGAAGATCTCTCCTTAAGGAGAGCACCGAACGAACGGCTTGTAGAGTTTTTGTTTTGCCTTTTCGCCCTCTACTTAGCATCTGCATATCACAAGGCATTATGGGAAAGGGGCTGAGAAGCCCACAGTGCCCTCTGTTGGTTGTAACAAATCCTCAATTTGCTTTTGACCCACCGAGTCTTGAGAAAGCAAAAAGGATTTTTTAGCCAAGCCAGTATCTCTCATCTACAGACAACGCTGTTTCGGGATTTTTTTTCCCTCTTCAGTGCAGAGTAGAGAAGATACTGGCTGGCTGTGTGGGAGGCATCGGGTAGCTCAGGAAGGGAAGATCTCTCCTTAAGGAGAGCACCGATCGAACGGCTTGTAGAGTTTTTGTTTTGCCTTTTCGCCCTCTACTTAGCATCTGCATATCACAAGGCATTATGGGAAAGGGGCTGAGAAGCCCACAGCGCCCTCTGTTGGTTGTAACAAATCCTCAATTTGCTTTTGACCCACGAGTCTTGAGAAAGCAAAAAGGATTTTTTAGCCAAGCCAGTATCTCTCATCTACAGACAACGCTGTTTCGGGATTTTTGTCCCTCTTCAGTGCAGAGTAGAGAAGATACTGGCTGGCTGTGTGGGAGGCGTCGGGTAGCTCAGAAAGGGAAGATCTCTCCTTAAGGAGACATAGTCATAGTCTCACCTATGACTTTCTTGTCTGCTTGTTCACTGCAGATTTAAAAAATGGAGCAAATTCAGCATGTGGTGGCTAGGCAGAACAAAACAATCTCCACTGATTGACGCCACCTTGTTCTTTCTCTCTGCATGCACGCTCAATGAAAATCAATAAAAGAGATTATTCAGCTATCAAAACGTATCTGCTATCGCTGGGTATATATATGCATAAGACTGATTTGTAGCAGCTTTGTTCTCTGCATTGGTGTCCCGATGCTGCTTGGTAATGTTACCATGCCAGCATTGGGACGCCAAGGCAGAGAACAAAGCTGCTGTAAATCAGTCTTATGCATATACACCCAGCGATAATACAGAACTCTTGATAGCTGAATAATCTTTCATTGAATTAAATCAATAAACACCTGTATGTAAAAAAAAAAAAAAAAAAAATACACACACCAGTGCTAACTGATTCATGTGGACAGGGCCCGTAAGTTTGCGGGCATGCTGGGACTTTGTAGATAAAAAAACAGCTTTAGAAGGCAGTTCCTTTGCTAAGGCGCATGCGCAGGAGCTGTTTTCACCCAAGCGAAGTGTCTGAAATCTCTGTGGCCTGGACTAAGAACATGTCTCAACCACCAGCCATGTCATTGTGACGAATGTCTCCTGGGCACCAATCACTGTAAAGACCTGTGGCCGGGAGCTATAGCAACGCTAAGGGATTCCTGAGAGGAGAAAAAGACGACCAGGGAAAAAGGTAAAGAATTGATAAACACACTAATTCACAAAAGTTCTTAAAATGAAATCCCTGAGCTGTTTATCACCAAGTGGGAATACAATTTCAGGTAACACTGTTGATCTTTTATTCCTTCTAGAAAGGTATGGGTATAATTAACAATTAGGCTATGGCCACACTGCATTGGACAAAAAACAGGCGAAAGACAACCATAGAAAAGAAGAGCTGTGGAGACTACAGCTCGTCTTTTCTATTCTAGTCTATGGGGCTGCATGAACGATCGTATTTTCGCCGTTTTTAAAATCCTAAAAGCGCCGAAAATATGACTGGAAAGCTATGCAGTTGAGACATAGCCTTAGGTGTTATCATTCTTTAAGTTATTCGGGTGTGTCCCTACATAATCTAATATTGTAAGCTCTGATTGGACTGTGTGAGACTTTGTAGGGAGACACCTCACTGACAACTAGAATGGTAACACCCAGTTGTCAACATATTCATACTTCTCCAGAAGAAATAACAAAGGAACAACACAGTTTTAGGAAAAAATATTTTATGGGGAATGCAAGTACACTGGTACTTCAGTACTAAAACTGCTCCGTGTTCAAACATTTTGTAGCTTAACCAATATTTTCAATGACTCAACTATCATGCTTAAACTTATATGAAAAACCTGAGATACATCCGGGTGAAACAAAGACGAAAGAGTGACAGTACAGTACATATACCATATGGTCTTAAAGGCAATCAAGAAACCTTTTAATGCTAAAAGTGAAGGAAAGAGGAACACAGTAGGAACAATGAGGTTAAAAAAGAACTTATTGCCAAGTATGAGAGTGGCCAATATGTGTCTGAACTAGCCATTCAGCACGGCAAAGTAAACAATATCGACAATACTGAATCATTAAGAGGCCAATAAAGCACATGATGCAATGAAAGGAAGAAAAGCTATAACCCATGCAAGGTCTTAAATAAAGGACAAGATGGAGAAGTTATTGATGTTGATTAATGAAAATGATAGTATTTCAGAGGCCGTGATCATCCAGAAGGCATTGGTGGGTGTCGTAACCAATTAAATACTTGTACATTATATGTTATGGGAGAAAAGTCCTCAGCACTCAAACTGATCGGCACTAAAGCAGTTTTCCTGAACAGATCGTGGTTGAGAACCAGTCTAATATCTGCACTGCCTAAGATATATGGTGTGTGTACGCTTCTAGAACCAGACTTCTATGGTTCCAAACAGATGCCAAAGAGAACAATGGAGGCAGCACTACATTAAATCCAAGAATATTCATGGAATTTATTCACCCGAGTCTACACATGCGTGAGTGACTAAATCACAAAGCTTCTTCTTATATTTAATGTAGCACTACCTTCATTTTTCTCTTTGGCATCTGTGAGGTACCAGTCTATTTACAATAGGGCCCTCTGGTGCCTGTTCTGCCTGAAATGATGCAGACTACTGAGTAGGCTGCTCGCTATTACAGGCTGTTCCTGCAGTTTTGGAGTAACAGAAATGACTAAGCCCACTGTCCTGCATTGTTTCTATAAATCCCATTAACTGCTATGATAGTTATGGGACCAGCACAGAAAAGCCTGCTGAGCTGTGGACATAATTCCAGGTACCTCTGGGATTGTCTGAGATGGGAATACCCCTTTAATTGCCCCACTGTATTATAGAAATGTTTCTAGTGACAACCAGTAACATAAGTAATTCAGTGTACTTACAAGTCTTCTCAAGCCTTTATGGAGTTTTTATCCTTAACTATAAGGCCTCGTTCACACGGCTTATTTGGGCGCTGATTTCAGCCGTACTGCGCGCCGTATTTGCGCTCCAATACGGCTGAAATCAGTCCCAGTCATTACGGTAATCCACAGTTCTCATAGAGAACTATGGATTCTGTCTCTCCTCCCCGCTCGGCGAATACGCCGAGGAGGGAGACAGTGACAGGCACATTATTTACGGCATGTACGGCATGTACGGCTGCCGGCGTAATTGTGGGGCGAAATCCGTCCCCGCAATTACACCGGCAATAAGCCGTGTGAACAAGGCCTAAGGGTGCGTTCCCACAGCAAGACCAAATACCGGTTGGATTTTCCAACCGATATTTAGCCTTTTTTGGCAAACAGGGGGTGGCTTTTGTCAGCAGTTTGCAGATTTAAGCCCTCCCCCTTCGCATTCACATGTTCAGGTACTGCCCGAAAAAAGGGAGGAAGAATGAACACGTTCTAAGTTTTAGGAACACCAGCGGTGTAAAAATCCGTCCAGTGGAAAATCCGTGCGGTAGGGAGTGCTGTACGGATTTTCTATTTAAATCAATGTAAAAGGTTGACAATCGGTTTACAGGCAGTTTTCAAACCCGAAAACCACCTGTAAACCGACTGAAAACCTTGCCGTGGGGACAAGCCCTAAGGACAAGTTCACACAGCTGTTTCTCAGAGCTGAAAGTTTCAGTGCAATTTTTGGATGTAGATTTGCAATTTCAGACATAGTTTTGAAGCAGTTTTCAGAGATTGCTGTTTTTTGCAGGGTGGTAGTGGATATGATTTTTGGATTGCAAGCTTTTTTTGATGTGGTTTGGACAATACTTATTGTCTCTCTATTGATTTCCACTGGCACTTTTAGAGGTAAAATTGTACTTTAATGTTACTTTAAATTGCTCTGCAACCTTCATTTTAATTCTTACTAAAAATCACAAGTAAATGATATTAAAAAGTTGTGCCTATAGAGGTAAACATTCACTTTAATCCTTACCAAAATTCTAAGAAAAAAAAAAAAAATTCCAAGAAACAGCTACGGATAAAAGTAGTATAGTAACTTTTCCTGTGACCCATCTTATAAAAAGCAGTAATAGAACCAAACTTTAGTATCAAAGGCAAAGAAGTTTAAGCCACAAAATCGTGTGGAAGCAAAATTACAGAGGCCACTAATGATGGATTGGCAAAGTACCCAGATCAGACTGGAGGACTGTTCGTGAAATGATAAAAGCAGAACGTAAATGGCGGAAACAAAGAGGAAATTGTCTCTTGTTTAAAAACTTTCAATTGCTCTTAAGCTAAGACAAATAAAGCATTACTGTGTATCCCTCTTAATGGCTGCAGCAGCGAGAGCAACGTTGTTTCTCATTTTCTACTTCTTCATGTTCACAAAGCCTGTGTGGTTGTTTGAAGAGGCTCTGGGCTTTGTAGATTTAGAACAAAACACTGTTTTATTTCACAGATGTGGTATGAAACACAAGGGCTGGAGACAGCGCTTCTCTCCTTCTCCTCTGACATGTCCCATGTTTCCTGTATCCACTTCATTATACCTTGACAGCACCTCTGTGTTGTAGGGGAGGTAAACATATGAACCATTATCGCTTCCTTAACCATTTCATCCTGTTCGCCCTCACATCAATTGCAGCCTTCACCTTTGTGCTGGAAAGTTTTCAGAGAGAGCCATGAATAAAGGGATTACATGGTTTTCAGAAAATGTCCTGATTACTAAACTGCGGGCTACTTTCATGTAATCTGTTCAAGGTATTGCTGCTATTGTCATATTGGATGAAAGGTCATCTGATTAACATAGTAAATTAGTCTGATGTTTCATAAAATCACTATGCAATCAGCCATGACCTGCAATTTTTCCACTGAGCATAGAAGTCAAATACACATAATGAGACTAACCCAAGAGGCACAAGCCAGTGGATACAAACTACCAAGTGAATGTTCATTCTGTGCATGGGCATCAATCAGAACATGTGGAACTCTAGACCAGCCATAAATCTATAGGAGCACTATATCAGGTGAAGCTCTGTTTTAACCTCCAAACTAATTTACAACATAAAATGTATGTAAAACATTAAAGTAGCACTCTGGAAATGTAATCTTTCACCATGTAGGCTATCATTAAAAAAAAATGGCGAGGCACTTGGGTATGCTGTGTGTACACCTGCTTCATTTTAATGTGCCATTTATGGGTTGTCTGCCATCTTGATTCATTTATTCAACTAAGGCAGCCTACAATTCCCATAATGCCTTTGGCTCCGCAGAAATAGAGTGGGCAGAGTGTGAGTCAGAGGAGTTTCATAACTTTGCAGCTTATTATTGTAGGAACTACTATATCGCAGCACTCCTGGTCTTTTGGATAGGAATAACTGATCTTTAGCAGAACTCTATGCAAGGAGGGACATAAAAAGGAGGGTGGATCGTGGTTTCTGGAAGCAGCTGATTAGAGCTTCACACTGGAGAGACTGACATCTTGTCTACGCGAGACAGCGGGCACCGGACTGCTGGTAAGATTGGGGATCACATGACACAGATGAGCTAATAAAAGGGTTCTAAATGTATGGATGCAACAGAGCTGAACATTTTTGCATTAAAGGTCAAAAGCTATTTTTGATGTTGTGCTTCTCTTAGTAACTACTTTAATGTATTTGTCTCATTTTGTTTTGTTCTCATTTATGTCCAGGGGCGTAGTTATAGGGGTGCAGTGGTAGAAGTTGCTACCAGGCCCTGCAGCCTGAGGGGGCCCAAAAGCCCTTCTGCCACATAAGGAGACACCAGCATTGTAAGTGGCACATGTTAGCTGGGGGACCCATTTCACTTTTTGCCATAGGGCTTAAGAGCTTTAAGTTACGCCTATGTTTATGTATAATGCAACATTCAGGATTCTGTTAGTATTCTGTTACCATAAAATAGTGCATTGTGGGAGGTGGGAGCTATCTTTAACCCCTTCCAGAAATTTAATGTATGTTTACATCATAGTCGGGGTGCCAGGGGTTACTATAAAATGGTGTAAATGTATGCCCTAGTGATCGTGCAGACTCAGAAGAAGAGCCCGGATAATTGTGACAGGGAACGGACTACATATTACAGCCAGAGATCTGTGCTAATGGCTGGGACTGGAGTTTGAAAGCAACCATACGTCTAATGTGTTTGATAGAGGGAGGCAGCTGTATGACTTCAGGGTGTCAGAGGCAACGTAGGCTTCTGGCTGTCTGTAACATCACCATGAAAGGCTGTGCCTGGTGGTAGAGCTTGGTATGGTGACTGACAGCTGTATAATATACTGCAGTACACTCATGTACTAATGTATTATAGCAGCGATCAAGAGATCATTGAGTCTAGTCCTCTATGTAGACAAGTTAGAAAAAAAAAAGTACATACTAGTGCATCTCAAAAAATTAGAATATAACTTCAAAGATAATTGATATCAATAATTTAAGTCAAAAAGAGAAACGCATAAATTGTATAGACTCATTACAGTATGAATTAGAAGGGTTAATACAATACATTTGTGAGCCCTATAACAATTAAAAAATAGTCCTGGAGAACCACTTTAATTTTCAATGATATTCTAATTTTTTGAGATGCACTAGAATGTGAAAAATGTAAAAATTAAAATAAAGTGAAACACGCATACCGCCCCCTTTTTTTTCTTTAAAAAAGTATTTATTTTGAATATTTTCAAAGGAATAGTAAAACATAACAAAATTGGAAATCATACAATCTCAACCAACCCTCATTGGCACAACCCAGTGTTAATTTATCAGTGTTATCAAGTTATCAGATCAAAATATTTCACGTTTTGGCACACTGCAATATATATCCCAGCATAACAGGGAAAAAGATTCCAAAGGCATAAACCAGTGACACTACTTTGATGTCCATACCACAACCAGCGGAGACGCAATTAAGCAGCCTGTACCATCACCCATAAACACACACCTGATAATCTCTCAGGAACTTCTCTGGATTCATAGATGAGCTTATACATCGGCAGATCTTTGCATTACAAATGGCAGTAAACCTAAACAATTTTAAAAAAGTACACATATTTGGTATCACTGCATGTTTTATGACCTGGACTATAAAACAGACATACTATTTAAACCACAAAAAAATGCCAAAAATTAGATTTTTGTTTAGCACATAAAATAAAAAAAATAAATCAAAAAGTCTTGTAAAACACAAAGGGGCCCTAATGAAAACATCAGTTCATCCTGCAAAAAAAGCCCCTACACAGCCCTGTCAAAAGGAAACTAAAAAGTTATGGCCATCAGAAAATAGTGATAAACACTGATTTACACAAACAAACAAAAAAACATTTAGAAAGGAAATTGGTACAATATTAAAAAAATATATAATTTGGTTGTCTCTTCAATCAGATCAATCCAGATTGTTAAAATTACATGTTATTTATACACAGTGAGCTCTGAAGAAAATAAAAATAGAAAACATTAGCTTTTGTTCATCCTGCCACCCAAAGATGAAACAAATGAAATAGATTAAAAAGCGATGAAAAAGTAATGTATCCCCCCAAACTGATACTAATGAAAATGTCAATTCGTCACACAAAATACAAGCGCCCTACACAGCAATGCATACAGAGAAATAAAAAGTTAGGGGTCTCAGACTACGGCGATGCAAAAACGGGTTTTCTTTTTTAAAAAGAGTTTTACCATGTAAATATAACATAATAAAATATATAAATTGGATATCTCTGTAATCGTAATGACCTGCTGAGTAAAGTTATGTTATTCGTACCGTATAGAAAGCACTATAAAAATAAAAAAAAACAAAAAAAATAGATTTTTGTCTTTCGTTCATCTCGCCTCCCAAAACCATTGATAAAAAGCGATCAAAGAATCATATGGTATCAATAAAAAGTCAACTCATTCCATAAAAAAGTGCTTATACAGTTCCATATACAAAAAAATAAAAGTTATGGCTGTCAGAATATGATGATATCATAGTACAATTTTTTAACAAAGCATTTATTTTACGTAAAATTGACAACATATGAAAAAAAAACTTTATAATCAAACCAATCCGCACATTAAAGTTCATTTATACTTACTAGGGAACGTTGTAAAAATGAAATCCAAAAAACAATGGTGGAATTGCTGTTTGTTTTTTTCCATTTTCATGGCACAATGCTAAAAAGAACAGTGAAACACTTTTGAGCTCAAAGTATACACCCTAGATGAATTTCCTAATGGGTGTTGTTTCCAAAATGAGGTGACTTATACTGGTACTTTGGGAGCTTTGTAAACGCGACATGGCACCCACCAAAATCTGCATTCCAAAAGCCAAGTAGCGCTCCTTCCCTTGTACACCCTGCCATGCACCCAAACAGCAGTTCACACTCAGATATAGGATATGACTGTACTTGTAAGAAACTCCAGAACAAGTTTTGGTATGCTTTTTATCCATGATTTCTTGTGAAACTGAAAAAATGTCAGCTGACACTGTATATTACTAAGAAAAAAATGAATTTTTCATTTTCACGATACAACATAAAACATATTAGTGAAACAACCATGGGGTCAATCCAGTAAAAAGTGGATTAAAAGTCTGCAGAACAGAGTGACATTTTAAAAGTTCAGCTCCATTTAATTCCTGTTAAACACCTAGAAGGTTAAAAAACATCCTAAAAGCTGTTTTGAATACTTAAAGGGATGACATTTTTTAAGTGGAATGATTAATGGGGGGTGTCTAACATTCAGGTCTCTCAAACCTATGTCAGAACTGAACTGGTCCCTACAAAAATACGTGTTGCAAATACTTTTGAAAATATGAAAAACTTCAACCACATTTATAAAAAATGTTTCACATAATTTTGATATTTTTACAACTAAACAAGGATTGTATCAACCAAAATTTGTTACTAACTTAAAGCACAATGTGTCACCAGAAAATACTCTCGAAATCACATGGGAAAGTAAAAGCCTAAAAAGTGATAGAGGTCAAATTTTAAAAAAATGGGGCTTTATCATTAAGGTCGAAAAATAAAAACAGCAGCAATTTCTCTTCATTCGTTACCCTTCCTTTGATCCTGCACTTGGAGCTGTATTACGAGATTTGCCATTCTTCTCTATTCACAGTTCTATATCTGAACGGAAGAAGGAGCCTCTCTCTAGTGCTCTGCTTGCAGTAGGAGTCAAATAATGGTAACCCTCTACCCTCACTCTGTGATTAAGCCACAGTTCTTGCCCATCTGCTACCCAAAAATGGAAATAATCAAAAGGATATGAAATGTTGTGTTCTCTACAGGACTGTTTGCTTTAACATTGAAGACTGACATGGTTTATATGCTAATATGAAGAAGCAGAAGCATAACGCTCAGCTCTGTACCCCTTAATTTCTGATCCTCTCTACTCATAGAATATCTTTAATTTTTTTTTTTTAACCTGTACTTTACACAGGCTGCATTCAGAGCCAAACGCAGTAGAAACAAAAGGGTGAGTCATCTAACTGAACAATTCGGCCACTTCTTTTTAGCAACCAGGCCCCCATAGATTGTTAAAACAATAGTTACTCTTAAAACTAAATATTCTATGCAATCAGAATATAAGCCTTATTTATTGCAACCTTCATTTACAAAAAAACAAACAAAAAAGGATGTAGTGTTTAAAGAGAACCTTTAGGTTGGCTCATGCCTCCCTATCTGAGAGCAGGATGTGATAGAGGGAGAAAGAAGCCGAGCTTTGTGACATATAGGTTTATATGATTTGGAGCAGGATTTCTGAGTAAAAGGCAAAAAAAGAGAAATCCCTGCTTACCCCATCCACATACAGTGATTGACAGTGTACACACACTGATGCAGGGAAAGATGTCAATCACTGCAGGGTGATGACCCCACATTTGCTTATAGGGTGTCTCAGCATGGTTGTTTTAGGGGCAGATCGTTTGGGCTGATTTTATCTAATGAATCCCTTTTTTCATCAGGTACTATATGCCACAGACTGTGTTGCCCCAAAATAGGAGTTTTGACCCCGGAGGGAGCCTGGGCAATGTGAAAAATCCCTATGGGCTTTATCAGAGGGGAGGGATATGTGGCAGACTGGCTACATGTAGTTGCCTGTTGCTGCCACTAGGTGGAGATATACCAGAGTGGTATATACAACATGCCACCAAGGATACCTGGCCTTGGTGGGATAAGAGCCAGCTGTATGTGTTGTCAGCCACTCTAAGTGGTTGGCAACTATGTATGGTTAGTTTGGCTTTTCAGCCGTTCCTGGGTTGGCTCTTATTGGGAGTAGACAATGTGTTGGGTAGGCGTCTACTCCCCATGTCCCAGGCCATGCTTTGGATAGGGCTATGGAGTCCTATAAAAAGCCGGGTCCTTCAGGTGTACAGGGGGCGTGGTCTGCTGCTTACGAGTGGAGCAGTGGAGGAGCCGGAAAGAGTCTCTGGCCCCCAGTGGCTTAGGAGAAGCCAGAACCTGGCAGGAAGCTGGGGAAAAGTGTGGGGTGGTACTTGGCGTTAGGCCGTGGCCACAGACAGACAGAGACAGTGTATGTTTACTGAGTGGCTAGACGGCCAAGGGTTTATTTTGTAAGTTCTTCTTGTAATCCTTTGTTGGAGTAATAAAGACTGGCTGAGGCCAGTTGGAAGAGAAACCTTGTCTCAGACTGCTATTTTGGTGCCATTCCGCTTACCAAAGCGGCGATCCAGGAGCCAAGTACCCCCAGGACGGTCCAAGATGGCGGCCGGACGGGACGAAGGTGAGGCTCTACAATATATATATTATATATATATATATATATATATATATATATATATATATATTATATACATATATGCATATCGACCTGTTGTTTACACTCATACATGTTTGCCATAATTTGATATACGCGTGTTATTGTTGGCTGTAGATATCTGTTTTTTATTTGATATTGCATTTTTGTGGCTATCAACAAGGGGTTTTCTGATTGATTTTAGAGATTTTAAAATAAAGTTCATTGGGGTTATTTTGTTCTGAGATTTGTATGTAGCACCCTTATTTGGATTTGTCACTTAGTCAGTGAAAACAGCTCTCGGATAGGGTATTATAAACCAGAAGATAAGTTCCCTTTAACACAATTCCCGTCAGCAGGTGTAGCGAGCTTTGAGAGTGGTCAACTAACACAGTATTTGCCATAAAGAAGGAAAAATGATTTATATGATTTACCCAGAGCCTTGCAAGCTTACTATTTAAATCACTTCTGGTAATAATATCGCATTAAAGAATTCCCATTATGCTATTCCTTAGTATATTTTACACAGTGACACCAAAAAATTCAATACCTCACGAACATTCATCATTTTCTATACAAGGCACCTCAAACTCACTGTATGATAAAGGATGAAGTTCCTGGTCAAAAATTAATGAGGCCACATGGGACACAGAATGGTTCTAGTATATGCATTCCTTCTCTTTATCTCTGGTCTTTTATTGAATAGAACAATTGTAGATCTCAAACACAATGCTTCATTTTAAGTACAGTCTTCACAACATGAGAAGAACAATAAAAAGACTTGCAAATAACATTTTAGACCAAAGAGAGAGGTTGTTTGCAGCAATTATTGTAGTCACCAAGTCTGAAATGGTAGCAGGCATTTATATTTAAAGCTATGGGATAAGCAAATCAGGTTATTCTACAAAACAAAAACTTAGATGAGAACCACTAAAACGTCATTCCTGTAAAATGCTCTGAGCCGACAGCTATGCAAGCTTATGTGTAATAATAATAAAAAAATATCTGTAGCATGCATATTGGACAGAGTCGAGTTTTAATGTATTTATATAGTATTACAAGTAGGTCTAAAGCAAGGGCTGTATTCCCTTTGTGGTGTATGGTCCTGACCTGGTTTTAGCACCATGCTTCTCCCAGTAGTGTGGCTGAACATACAGGAGGGTCTCCTTATGGACAAGTATGTTGGTTTGGTTTAGCACAGCTTTATTGTGGAGCAGTTCTGATGCAGTGAAATAATATCCCTTCCGTTTACTTCGATTAGTAGGGCATCACATAGAGCATGCCTGCCCAACATGTGGCCTGCCAAGGGTGTATGGCCTATTTAAGACCCACACACAAAATGGGTGGTTTCACAGGTTTAGGTGGTCCAGGGGCCTTCCCAGGCAGAGCATGGGCCTTCCCAGGTGGGCAGAAGGGTGGTCCCAGACTTTCCAGCCCCCACCTCCTGCAATGTTGTACAGGTTTGATGTATCGAGAGTGGGTCTTAGAGGGAAGTATGTGAGGAGACACCACAGACTGCAGATAGTCTTGCATGTATAAAAGAGAGCCAATTAGCCTATACCAGAGGATCCCAAATTTATCCATGCATTCAGTACTATAGGAGCTGCAAACCCACCTCCCATAAACCCTGCAGGACCAAAGGACATAGTTGTCCAATAGTCTAAAACTTCCCTCAAATTCAACTTAATCAGCTTAGAGTGGTGAAATTTGTATGTGACGACTGGGTATATCACAGACTTTATATAACTAAAGCTTTTTTTTCTGTATATGTGTGCATTAGCTTCACTGTCAGATCTATGTGTAATCTTCACGCTAACGGTGTAAAAAAATGCAATTGTATGTGTACAATCCTTATGGTCCTGAAAAGGTTACTATAGCAGAAGCTAGCCACCCACCTACCACTAACAGAGTAGGAGCCACAGATTGTCCTCCTCTAACAGAGCAGAAGCAGAAAACCCTTTCCCCCTAAAACAGCGGGAGCTATCCATTCATCTCTACCACCATAGCAGGAGCCGCCCCTCGTCCTCCTCTACTAGAACAGGAGCCATCTATCAACCTCCCCTAACAGAGGAAAGGCTGCCTACCTACCTTCCCTAACAGGGCAGAAGCCACAAACCCACACCCCCAACAATGGGGGCTTCCCATTACCAACCCTAACATAGCAGAAGTCGCCCGCCCACCTGCTCTAAAAGAGCAGGAAGCACCCATAAACCTTCCCTAACAGAGGAGAAAGGAGTGACCCAAAGAGATCATTACTTTCCGCTCTGTAAACAATATAGAAATGATGGTACAGGAGGCAGTATTTTTGATTATATTAATTTTAATAAACACTAAAAATGATATGAGCTGAGTGAGCAAAAAAATGAAATTAGTTAGACAATTCCTTCTATTACTCTACAGACAAAACATGTACAAATGGTTTTTCAAACTTTACGCTTCCCCCACCCCCTTATCTGTATTCAGCCTACCTCCCAATTGCACCTGAGGCTACAACCAATCCCCGGGATCGTTCAAGGGTCCCCCAATCTACGGGGTGGTGTTGCTTACTATGGAAAGCACTGGTCTAGACAATAAAGTAGGAGAACTGCTTATCGGTGCCTCAGAAGTAGAGACATCTGAGGCTATATTCACTTATTGTGGTCATGATTTGGCCTTAACTGCACCATCATGCTGGTTGGTTTCCACATTGATTGTAGCTAAAAGCAGTTTAATTGTTATTGATCGAACAGTATTGAAGCTAATACTCTCAATACCACATGGTCATTAGTAACCAACCTGCATTTAGTTGCATCCAATTAGAAAAACGCTTTAAATTGCATGCAGGTGCAGGTGACTGTGTAAAATAGGACAATGGTGTAGCTTAGGTAGATATTATTGCTATTATTCTTAAAGGTGACAAAATGGCTGTCACTGTTAAGAGAGTGCTTAAAGAGGTTTTCACAAAGCCTGATCTTTGTAGCCAGCTGCATTCCTGTTAAGGCTGTGGGTGGTTCTACATCAGTGACTAACATTTCAGCTCTACTATTTCTAGCAGAGCCTTTAATAGAGTGACTATGGTGATGAAGGGGTCTAAACAGCCGGTCACAAGGCTACAAAGCTCTAAAGGGTTAACGTTTGTTAAAAAATAAAGATAATCAAGCTTCTGTGATGCTGATAAGACACAGCAGAGAGTAATGTCACCAGCCAAGCTAGGGCTCTAGAGCAGGGAGAGGTGGTTGGTAACTTGTACACAGGAGAAAAGAACTGTTCTAGCTCTGAATGTATGCAATATCAGAACAGCAATGTGTTTAGTAAAAGTATTTATTTACTTTTCCCTACATGTTTAAAGCTAGTCAATATGGTGAGAATAACCCTTTAAGATAATATTCCAACTTTTCAGACTGCTTCAGCACACCTACTATAATAGCAGAAAAACTCAAGCTAGCAACCGAAGATCTCTAATAATAAGGTGAAGGGCAGTGAGGCTGTGTACAAATGTGGCCAGTGTAACAATTATGGAAAACTATTGTCCCTGGTAATGATCACAGCCTATAAATTTAATTAATATTATGAGAGCAGTGGAATTGTTTTAGAGACAACCATTGAGAGAAAAGCAATCTGTACCATGGGCAATGGCTAAGGGGTTCCCCAGGCTAACATGTGTTGTGCTGTGAGAGCTTAGCATTTACAATCTGGTGGCAGAAGTATTTTTGAGCTGCCAAATCTTATTGTAATAAATGAGTCTTTTTTATTGTAAGAGATGACTTCATTACAGTTTACAAGTTCTATTTGAAATCCACTTTGTGAAGGGTAAATGAAATTCCAGGTTATAAGAAAAGTAAAGAGTGAATGACATTAATGACAGCTATATATCCAGTGCAAACCACAAATCATCTTATCAATGAACACATCGGGATTTCCACAGTGTCAAGTTCGCCTTTTATTGGTTTTACTTACAGTTATAGCTAATGGAAAACTACCAGTACAATTCATCCAGCGATGGGAAGCCAGGTTAAACATTTTAGTGTAATAATATATAATACTTGAATGTAATGTAAAATACAACCAAAAGGCATACATACCACAAAGCCCCTCCGTGCAACTGTTGTGCAGTCCCTGGAGAGAAAGGGCTCTGCGGGAAGAACCTGTGTGGGGGTCCATTCTCCACTAACCCCAATCATAAGTTGTGGTGTATGAACCTACAGATCATGGTAAGAAGATGCAAACAAGCACCAAGGGCGACATGTATGTATGGGGCTGTGCCAGTCTGGCGTCTTTTCAGCCCCGTTCACTATACAGTATTTTTAATCAGGTGCACTCCAATATCAGTCGCATTACAGAGCGCCTGCGGCACTTTGTAATGCGCCTGAGATCGGGGTGGTGGGGCTGGAGGCGTGTCGCACTAAAACCATAAGATTCTACACATTTATGTGTTTAGTACGGCAAATCCAGGCGCATTACTGCTGAAATAGGTAGACCACTTTAAAAGTGGTTTACCTGAGCCAGAATTGTTGCTTTGTAGCTAGAAAGCTCTAAATCTATGACCCACAGAAGAACAGGTTCATAGATTCAGGCGCATTCTATGCTACAAATGCGTGCAGAAATGGCGTCTGAGCGCCAAAATACATAAAAGTTGTCCCAAGTGTTTGCAGCTTTAAGGGGTAGGTGCTGTTTGCACCAGAAGGGGCTCCACTTTAATTTTTTTCTATAAAGCTCATTCACCTCTATAAAGAATTCTGAATGTCATCTAGTTTTTATGTATTTGCTTTGGCAAATTACCTAGCTATATATTCAAGTAAGTTCGAGAAAGTTAGAAGAGATTGCTCAGCAGAATATGATTTTATCAATAGGTTAAGTTGCAGATAAAATAACATCAGTCTCTGGAAAGGAGAAACAATACCCAACAACATTACTTATGTGTTCTAAGATGGATGAGAAGTCCATTCATTGAACCACAGATCTCCAGGTAGTGGAGGCAAGAGGATCCGTTTTGGTGTTGCTTTTACAAATATGGGTTCTCCTCCCCTTTCGTGGTTGTCTTTGGTCTACCTCGTTGGAGAGGAGACTGATCTCAGGAATTGTATGGGTATCAATAGGGGACAATCTGTGGTATACCCTTCATCCAAAATTATTATAGAGGTATATACCTACTACAGTAAATGTTATCACTAGGCTGTGCCACAACTTATTAATCGTGGAAATTTCACAGCTCTGATACCCTCAACCTGTAAAAGAAACAGGGCACTACTCTTCATAATTTATGCAGCACATTACTAAGACACTACAGAAATCAGCAAGATGCCCTCATTCAGCTTTCATGATCAGGAAATTATAACATTTCAAGAGATAGGTGGTTATAGCGTATTGTAGTGGGAAAGCCCGTTTGATTATGATGATGATTAGTTGAGTCTACATACATATATATTATAGACTTTTTTCAGTACGGATTTTAGGACAACTCTACGGCAAAATAACATCAATAAACCTAAAAATGTGTGTGGATTTTGGGATGGTTTTCACCCAATGCATTGCAAAGAAAACCTACATCATGCCCTTAATTTTAAATCTACATCTGGATGGGGCTTTTAAACCCTACCAACATGCAGGCCCAGCTGGCCCATATGGAAACAGGAGAAACCCCCAGTGAACCCCTGGGCATGGTGGGGTCCTGTGTACGTAATTTTTAGGCAGAAAGGCAAAGAACGAGAGTCAGAAATCTAGTCATGTGCAGTCATCTACAATAGATGTAGGGTGGGCCCCAAAAATCAACTTCACTGGCATTGGCCAAGAATCATCTGTACTGGTGGGCTCCAAAAATCAACTTCACTGGTGGGCCCAAGGACACCCAGTCTGACACTGTCTATATGTACTGTAATGTAAAACTGCTTACGATTTCCATTGTGGGACCCACCCTAAAAATACAAAGCAATTCTAATTGCCAGATTTGGAGTTGGGGGGAATTTTTTTGCCTTAGATTAGCGCAGCTGGCTCTATTTTATGAGATTTTTTTCCTTTCCCTGGATCAATACAGCAGGAGAATAGACTGAACAGAATGGATACATGTTGTTTTTTTCAGCTTAGTAAATCATTCCTACTCATTGCCCAGTATATAAACCCTTCATATTCACTGCAACATCAAAATAAAAGCAACAGTGCTTTCACACGGTGCAATTTTAGTACGTTTTTTCACTTG
Organism: Phyllomedusa bahiana; assembly: GCA_025379985.1. Taxonomy (NCBI): domain Eukaryota; kingdom Metazoa; phylum Chordata; class Amphibia; order Anura; family Hylidae; genus Phyllomedusa; species Phyllomedusa bahiana. The sequence goes on from JAODAL010000713.1 coordinate 271,399, forward strand.
CAGCACTGGTCTGAAATGAAACTGCCTTAATTACCAGCAAGTTTTCCTCGGTTATCTAAACTGTTTGGAAAGGTGTAACAAGTGAGTGATCAATTATTGTTTATAATTCACAAGACTTAAGACACCGTAATTGATTAATCCATTTCAACACCTTTTCAAACAATTTAGATAACTGAAAAGAGCTAAAGACAGTTTAATTGCTTCCCTTGCAGGTCATTAGTGGGGTGTACCGGTGGCACTAGAATGGAGTGGATTTCAAAAGTCAGCTCACTTTTTTTTCCTGACAAGCCTACCGTTTTTTGGGGTTTTTTTTCCTTTTTTTTTTTTTTTTTTACAAGAATGGACAACCTTCTTTCAAGTGATTTTCTCACTACACAGACTAGCTTTCAACATTAAGGGACAGGTAATTGAAGACTTTTTCCAAGTGCATTAGTATTTTGATTTTACCTTGGAAATAAGATAAGTGATATTTTATCTGCTCTGAGTGCTCACAGGTTTGTCTGGTTACATCCATATCTTGATTCCTGATTAGACAGAGCAGTGAGTAAAATCACCACTGACAGAGCTCACTCTTGGAGAAAACTCATTATCTTTAACAAGATAAACTTTTGTCTACAGATAAGCAAGTGTTTTCATTTTGCAGAGCACTTTTGCCTCTGTTTGTTGCACTTTTGTCTTTGTCTCAGCAACTTACAGAGAAGCTAAATATGCTAATCACTGCTATAGATCCACTCACACCCAGAAGAGGCAGAGTGGATGAAAAGCTGCTTGTGACTGTGAAATTGCAAGGTGAGAAAACCCTTTTAATATATTTTATGTTAGTGAATTTTAATGCTGGATTCACATGCTGCATTACTTCATGTGTATTTCAACTGCAGCACAAACATATGCATATTTTTTAAAGCGATTTAGTAATTAACTCTAATTTGGAACAAAAGAGAAATATGAAGATTGAAATGAAAAAAAAAAAATCTTGTTTTTGAAGTAGTTAAAAAAAACGTGACATGTTAACCCAACCTCAATGCAAAAAATATTAAATGTGCTGAAAGGAGGGGAGAATTAAACTGCTTGTTTCCCAGCATGAGAAAAGCAAAATGTCCCATATGCAACTGTTTAGTAACTTTAAAGAAATGTATTTCATACAATTAAGTGTTATCACACATAAATATCACTGCTGCATCAGACTGATGAAAACTACTGACAGCTTTATCTTTGTGGGGTATCTCAAAAGGAGTCTTTGAAAAACAATATCAGGTATACGGTTTCAGGTCACCTAAAGCTTTGAAGGAACGCAGCTGAAATTTGGTGTAACAAGAATCATCTGTTTGATTGCTCCGGCTCAAGGTCACATGGTTACAGACCTATAAAATGCCTATGTTCATGTTGCTCCACATCCCAATGCCTGATTATAATAACGACAGTGCAGTGCTCTGAAACAGCTGTATTGGATGGGCTAGCTATACTGTATCATATAACCACATTTCATATTTAATATCCTATAGCACAGCTGTATTTAATATGACTACTGATAATATATCATTTATAGTAAATGTTTCCAGCAATACAGATCTGATGTGATTTAATAGCAAATCTGCAAAAGGGTTTACAGGTCCTCGTTAAAAATATGAAAAAGGTGTGCTCTTGTGTTTCCAGAACACATTCTGCATTTCTGGTGCGTTTTTCAAAATGCATGGGTTTTAAAAGGTGCTTTAAAGAGAACCTGTCACATAGTTTATGCCTCCCTGGCTGAGGACAGCACAAGCTAGTGTCAGACATGCTGTTTCCAGTGCTGTGTCCCTTATTCTGTAAGATGCTGTAGTTTTCGTATATTTAATGCTCAAATCTGCAGTTATCAGCCAGAAGAGTCATTCGAAGAGTCATTCAAAGAGTCAGTTTCTTCAAACCCCGCCCACCTGAGGCTAGCCCCACCCACCTCAACTGAGAAAACGATCACTTTGAATAGGTAGAAACATGTGAATAACTATCAGTGGACGAAGCTAGCCTTTGGCGGGAGGGGCTAACACCTGCTCATGAATAAGATTTGAGGGGTAAATGCTCTAAAACTGCTGCATCTTACAGAATATGGGACACAGCGCAGGAAACAGCAGGTCTGTCACTGGCTTGTGCTGTCCTCAGCAAGGGGGAGCATAACCCTTTAAAAAAAAAGCAAAAGTAAAAGTAAAACCCGTTGTTACAAAACTTTAGGTGGACCCTAAAACAGAATCCAAGCTTCAATTACCTGTGGGATTCAAATTATTGACTAGCGTAAGTTTACTCCTAGTGGATAGGAAACTTTACCCTTTTACCCTTTAACACAAGTGAAATTTATGTTTATTAAAAAAAAAGCATTAGTGTTTAATTGCTTCATGCGTTTTTGGTGCATTCAAATGAGTGAACCCAGCCTAACTCCTGCTCACGGGCTGTACCTAGTATTGCAGCTCATAATACAGACTGTCTACTGTACTCAGCAATGTGATCAAGAACAAATTTTATTTTTCATACATCTAAAGTGATTGTCCACTCACACATAGTCTATTAAGTCTCTAAAATTACAGTCACAGCCACAATAAAGACATATAGTAATAGAGAGTAATGGACAACATTTGGCTACGGTCAGTTTTTCTCAAGTCATATCTGAAAAATAAATAACATGCAGTAAGTGATGGCATCTATACGTGACTAGAGAGAAAGGAATCAGGGAGGTGGGGAGGCAGGTAGACAGGGGATGAAAAAGGGAAAAAGAGGATGGGGCGGTAGTCGATGAAAGGGTATTAGAATACAAAGAGGTAAAATAAAGAATAGAGGACGTCTAAAGGCTGTGGATAAAGAAAAAGGGGAAACAGAGTAGGAAAATGGTATAACAGAAATAAATGTGGTGATGGTATAGTGTACAATGTCAAAAAGTATACACTATGGTAAACTGGTACAATGATAGCCATGGGGACATATTGACAATAAGGTAGTAAGGTAGAAGTAAAGGGATGGTAGAAAAGAAAATGAAAGCTGCCATAAAAAGAAAGAATACTGCAAATAAATGCTGTAGATAAGAAATGGAATGGAGTATGGGGAAGAGTGGAGACTTTTGTGGGAAAATGGAATGGAAAAAGATCAGAATACCTAAAGAGTGAGTATAAGTAGGAGGAGAGTTGAAGCACAGGGGCCACAAAATGGTGTAGATACGCTTGGACTGGCCCACAGTGAATTAGCATGGAAGGTCTTGGCTGCTTTTCAGGAAGAAAGGCAGAAAGTAAGAGGGATGGGCAGTAAGTGTAATCATGCACGGAAACTGTAAGGTAGGCCATAAGAATCAGCTCCACTGATGGGCCCAAGACAACCCAGTCCAACACTGGCTGTAGATAGGTATGTGAAGTGTATGGAGGGTATATGATCAGTATAACAAAAGAAAAAATGACGCTTCAAATACAGCGGGTGAAATAAGTATTGAACATGTCACCAATTTCCTAAGTAAATAGATTTCTAAAGGTACTATTGCCATAAAATTCTCACCAGATGTCAGTAACAACTCCACACAGGCAAAGAAACTGAACCATATCTGTCCATAATGAGAAATGACACAAGGAAAAAGTATTGAACACATGAGGAAAGAGAGGTGCCATTGAACGTCATCACAGCAGCTGAAATCTATTAGTAATTAGAAGGCGATCCTGCCACTAAGTTAAAAATAATGTCAGTTGGTTCAACTGATGGCCTTTAAAAAGGTGACTCATTACCAAGGTGCCACACAAGAACATTTCATGATGGGTAAAACCAGTGAGCTCTCTCAAGACCTTTGCAACCTTGTTGTTGCAAAACATACCTATAGAATTTGTAACAGAAGAATTTCTAAACTACTCAAGGTCCCAGTGAGCACTCAAAATCCAGAAGTGGAAAGAACATAATTTCTATATAAACCAGCCATGACAAAGCGCTCCCCGCAAGATTTTAGACAGAGAAGTGAAAAGAATGATCAGAAGAGTTGTCAAAGAGCCAGGGATCAACTGTGGAGACTTACAGAAAGAACTGGAATCAGCAGATACAATTGTTTCAGAGACAACAATAAGCAATACACTCAACCAGTAATGGTCCATACGCATGCTCATCACGCAAGACTCCATTGCTGAACAAAAAGTATGTACAAGCGTAGAGAAGCTATTTCCAGCAAAAACAAGAGTAAGTTTACCTGAATCCAAGGCTGTGTAATCCCTCCGATATAGCGCGGATCTGCTAGCTCTCTCGTTCCTGCTCTGGACCAAACCGCCGGCCTCGCGGTAATACAACATGCAAAAAAGGGGCTACCCTGCGTATGGAATAAAAACGCGCTAAGGATCCCAAGGCCGTGAGTATAAAAAAGAGATTTTATTCTTAAAAGCATAAAACTGGCTCCACAGTCACACGGCAACAGGCACAGCCCCTGGTGTCTTTAAAACAACGCTTTCCCCGTCCCCGACTCTTCCCCATTTTTATGTTATGTGGGTTCCTAACTCTTTTAAAAACCCTTTTTAAACCCAATCCCCATTAGGGAGATAATACGTGTGTTAAAGGGAAAAAAGGTACACCCCCGGAATTTTACACCCTTTTGTTTATAAAGAGAAAAACAATTTTTATTATATTCTCAGCACTATTTGTGTTTACGTACAAAATGTTTCACATATTATGATACCCTAAACAAGTTTTATACCAAATGTTGTTGAAGCACTAAAAACGCACGTGTTTCTATTTAATTTTTAAAGACCTCCTTTTAAACCTTAGATATATATAAGCATGTCTGTGGAAATTAAAGCCGTGGGGTCTTCTGGTACCCAATTTAAAAATCCCTGTGCCCCCCTTTGCCTCAGCACTTTGCCCAATTTCCCCACCTCTATATGGATAGGATTCCCTTAAATTCACATAAAATTTTAAATGGGGTCCCTGATGACTTCAAGAAAATGTTTCGCCCCCCGGACTTTGGGGTTGTGTTTTTTAATATAGTTATTTTTCCCCTTATCCGTGTTTTTGTTTTTAATTTGTGCCCCCCAGTATTTTTTGTCCATTGAAAATTTTCTAGAATGTACAATGAGATGTCACATTTACAAATGGAAAAATTTTATAGGTTTTTTTTGGGTAAATCTGTGAATTCTATGTTTTTTTGGCCATCTTACTTATTGCCCCTAAAACCCCCCACATTTAAAAAACCCCTTTCTGGGAAAACCAAACTTTGGCCTGTCTTGTTAGGTGTCCAATGTGTAAACTGGGCAATCTGTTCCAAGGTTGACCTCTCTTGGAAAAACACAACCCCCTTGCCCAAAAAATTGTTGAAGGTTTTCCCATCCTTCTAAAAATCCTAAGTTTCTTTAAAAGATTTTTTTTAACTGATTGAAGTTCCTATGAATTTAGGGGTAAAGGGGGATTTTATTGTCCTCGTTGTTTACCAAGTTCATATTCCTATGTACATTCTAGCAGTTGTTCCTGTTTTTTGTGTCTGATTCTATTTGTTCCCCTATCAATGTCATTTTACTTTACCCCCTTGATAAACCCTTTTTGGCATTTTTTCCCCCGTATTTTGAAGTCCTTCTCTTCTGAGCAAAGCTCTGGCTCAAACCCATCTCCCCATAGGGGAGGGCCTTAATTGTACGGCAGAAGGGGCTGCTAGGGTCTGAGGTGTTTTTCCTAATTCGTTTACGATAAAATTTGGGAAGAAATCTTGCCTTATCACCTGCCTGTAGGTTTTACATCTAGAAAAGGAACTTGAGCATTCCCCCCCCAGTGAAACGCAGATTAAAAGAATTCAAATTTTATACTCCAAAAAGTGTGGTAGGGCGTCACATCGCGCCCCCAAACAAGCAAGAGGTCGTCGATGTAACCCCATACCCACTATGCAATCCACAAATGGTTATTTTCATTATATATGGCATGATTTTCCCACCGGCCATGGTGATATTGGAGTGAAGGGTGAAAAGGGGGCCCAGGGGGCCCCTCTAGTGAAAATAAAAGTTTTTTTAAAAATTTAAAAATAATTATTTTTAAAAGATATTCCCGCCATAAGGATAAACTCCTGAAGTTTTGTATGTAGGTACTATTTTTGTTTAAGAAAAAAAGCTGGGCTGTGAGTGCTACGTCATGGGGTAAAAGGGATCTAATCCCCGAGTCACATGAAACCCCAGGTTTTCTGTTCTTCCCAACCATGCCCCCAAGGGTCTTAAGAGAATTTTGTGCCCTTTTTATGTGCCTGGTTGGTTTTGGCTATTTTGGGGGAGATACCTGTCCACCCAAGTACTAAAGCGCTCATTTAAAGAATTGTTACCAGAAAATTTTTTTGGGGGGTAGGTTGGGGGAAAGGTATTTTTTTGAACCTTGGGGACCCTGTAAAAGATTGGTATAACCCGGGGGGGCCCCCCCTAAAATGTATTTTTTTGTCTCTCATTGAGAACTCCCCGGGGAATGCCTTCTAAAAAATTTTTCTAATGTTCCTTAAAACTCGTGTAGGATTTTCCTTGGCTTACATATGGCGAGTATTATTAAAAAACTCAAATTGCTTTATGTATAAACCCCCTGCCATGACCCTACCCGCCCCACCTTTGTCTGCTTTCTTTATGGTTAGATTTCCCTGCTTTTTTAAATTTCCCTTAAAAGGTTTCCTTTTTACTCCTGTTAATATTATTTGTGGTTTTTGTTTTTCTTTTTAAGTTTTTGTTATGTAATGCCAAAAGATCCTTTTTATGGGGTTTTGGAAAAAAACTCTAAGGCCGGGGCCCCGGCTTTCAAAGGATAAAAAAACCCGGGGTTGGGGGTGTTTTTGCTGTATATTAGAATATTTTGTTTAATGGTCCCATGATGTCTGTCCCCCCTTACCCAGCTCTAAAAGTTGTTTTAAATGCAAAATTGTTCCTTAAAAAGTAAACCCTCAAATTTATTAAGTGTTTTATTATCTTTTTTCGCACTTCATTTCACTTTATACTGGGCAAAAAATGTTTTTACAGTGAGAAGCCTTACAAATTTTTTGATATCCTAATTGTAGAAAAAAATCAAAATCAACCTTGGTACAAAAATTTTAAACCCTGGCTCAAAACTCTAATTGAGCTGTGTTAAAACTGCAGGGGTGAGGGTGATGACTTGAGATCCTCACCCCTTTTTTTTACACCTTTTCCACTGTGCATAAGTCTTGTTGACTTCCCTATTGTGGTATTTTCCCCTTTTGTTTTTCCTTTTCCTTTTTTGTACAATTTTTTTTTTATAGATGGTAATGTGAACTTTTTCTTCTTCTTGTTCTTCATTGTCAGTGCTGCCTTTCTATACTGTCAATGTCCGAGAAACTGAATGATCTGTTGTTCTTCCTCCTCCCTTTTTTTCTCATATGGCTTTGGTGGGAAAATCCCGGTTTTCTTTTGCCCCCCAAAATTTAAATCCCTTTGTTGCTAAATATCCATGTCCCCTGGGGATTTTTTTTCTTCTTTTTCCATGATGGTTTCCCAGTTATCCAGGGGTTTTTTTTTTGAGCTTGTGCTGCATTAAACTCCGCATTCCTTTATATTTTCCCCAACTTGGCCTCCCGTCTTTAATTGTTTGTCCCAACTTTTGTATTTTTGGGGGTTTTAAAATTCCCCTATTAAATTCTAAGGGGCCGGGAACATTCTGTTTATATGTTTCCATTTGACTGAAATTTTGTTGCGTCAAAAGATGGTATTTTCTTATGCGCAAACCCCTAGGGGTTTATTTTTTCCCTTTCAGGTAAGTATTGATGTTTCTTATCCCCCATATTTTTTTCTTCTTTTTTTTTCACTTTCTCCAAAATGTATAAACGTTTGTTTCAGGTGTTTTTCCATTTTTGTTTAAAGTCCCCGTTTTCATTTTAATTTTTTTTATCAGTTCCTGCCCGGCGGTTTGGTCCGGGGGCAGGGAAAAGAGGCTAGCAGATCCGCGCTATGCGGGGGTTAACAGCTTGGGATTCAGGGAAAATTACCCTTTTTTGCTGGATTAGCTCTTTTCAGGGCCATTTGGGTTTCCATAAGGTTCCCCTTCCCCCGCGCAAGTATCTAATAAGGATCTAGCTGTTTTACATAGCAACACGCACAGGCACAGCACAGACCCGGCACTAGCACAAAGATCCGGTTACTTAATAGTTATGTCCCCGGAACGACGAGCCAAGTTGGCAGCAGTATTTGATACAACAATTAATGATAACGGGGACATAAACATTAATGGACAAACACCTTGGAAACAACTGTTTATACAGTTGGAGAAAGTGAAGATAAAAGAAGTTAAAAAATTGGTGGGATAAGGAAACACTTAAAACTTTTCCCAAAGAAAAAATCATCCTAGGGGTTTGCGCAGAAAAAATACATCTTTGACGAACAGACCTTGGGGGGGATGAGTTGGGAAGGAACCCGTATACCCGGGTTACATGTGGTCGTGGGGTTATATCCTGTATAACCCATGACGTAGACCCACAGCCCCAGCTTTTTTTTTTTAAACAACTTTTCCTACAATACAAATCTTCGGGTTTATCCTTTTGGGGAGTGGGAAAATTTTTTTTAAAATATAATTATTTTAAAATTTTAAAAAAATTTCTATTACAGTAGGGGGGCCCCATGGGGGCACTTTCTCCCCCTCACTAGCCAATATCACCATGGCTGGTGGGAAATCATGCCATTTA